>BQNB010108878.1:0-15942 GCA_026074375.1 Tanacetum coccineum | reverse complement strand
GGTTGTGGAGGTGGTTTAGGAGAATCATCCATAAAATTAAGATTGGAATCATAAGTGAATGAATTTTCATCTCCAGAATATCATGTCGGATGAAAACTTGGCAAAGTTTGTAGGAACTCATCAACGTGTTGATGGTAACATGGTTCCGGATTAGAGATAATCGTAAATTTTGGTGGAAAATTATAGCTATAATGAGCACCTTTCCCACAAGACTCATAAGTACATTGTTGACAAAATATACCGATTAACGAATCACCACACCCGTAACAACAATGGTGGTCAATATTTGGAGGCCTTTGTGAAGAATTTTCACCGGGGTCCTGATTGAAGACGAATGGCTCTTGAGGTACATTAACAACGTTAGTTTTGTCATTGGATGACTCGGAAGTGTTTAGAAAGTCTTGGAAAATTTCATCTTCATAACAAATTGTAGACCAAACTTCCTTCAATTTCTTTCGTAATAGAGCACATTGTCGACAATATAGACCACCAACTGGGTTTCCACACTTAGGACAATTCGGAGGGGGTCGTTGAGACGATTCGGGTGTTTTATTAGGATCACGAACAAACTTGTCTTCGAAACCCCCTTTAGAACAACCACATGATTTATCGTACAAAGCTCCACAAGACGAACATTCATTAATCGTGTACATAGGATTCAAACGATAATCGAGTGACGCCATAAGAATTAAACAATATAGAGGGATAAGAAGAATAATTAAATGAAAAGAGGTTAAAGGAGATTATTTTTGGTTTTTTGAGTTTTTTAAACAACATATTTTATTAAAGGACAAAATGAGACCGAATAACTTAAACCAATAATCAACTTGCTTCACGGTAGCTCTCTAAAAGAAAAACGCACAAAGGAGCGGAGGAGCGGGAAAGCGCGAAGCTATTAAAAACCTTCTCCTTTCGGGTCGTAGTTCCTCGGAACAACCCTCCTTATACCCCTCTTATAGTTTGTTAATCTCTTAAAGGTGAGCCGTACTTCACAAGTGATACAAAGGTAAGTTTTAATCTTTTGTTTGGAAACTTATTATGATAATGCTCAAGTTAAGAGCATTATATTAATGATGGTTTTTATTCTTTATTAAAGACAATGTTTTTATATTTTTGATTTTTCTTGTTTTTATCTTATAAATATACTAATAAAAGAAAATGAAAAATATTTTTGTATTTTTTTATATTTTTAATAAAGAAGAAAATATTCACAAACAAAAATGATAACTTCACAAGGAAGGTTCTTCAAGGCACAACAAACTTCATCTCGATAATCGTACACACCTCCTCGGCAGCGGCGCCAAAAATTAACACGTTCGAAACTACACCTTTAAATATATATAAATATATAATATAAATATATATAAGGGTAATTATCAAAAGTTATCAATGATAAATATTCCGTAAGGTTTTTAAAAAGAGTATTTAATTTTATCCAAAGCAAAAACCCTAAAAAACCTTCCCGGGTCGTTCCCCGTCGAGGCGTGAATTTGAAAATCGAGCTTACGTTTGAGAATTTATGCTTGAATAATCACAAGTTGAATTGGTTTTCTATTTCTACAATTAAAATGCAATAACAAGTAAAGGCACACTAAAAACGAAAGTAATTAAAGCTAAAACCCTAAAAACGATAACGAGATTCAAATCCCGCTCTTTAAAAAACTAAATTCTAAAATTTTAACCCTACGAATGCAAATTTAATTTTTAACAGTCCTAAATGATAAAAGGAAATTTTAAAAAAAAGAATTATATTTTTTTGACTTTTATTTTATTTATTATGAATTAAAAACTGTTTTTATCTAAATTAAACATTAAAAATAATAAACATTTTTATAAAAATCTGAAAAATTCACCAAAAGTACTTTAAACTATGCTGATTCTAAGAAAAATAAAAAATTGGAAAAGTGCTGAACAAATAAGTTGGAAATAAGCTTAAAAAGGCTGATAGGAAAAATGGCTAAAAAAGGTTAAAAGATTAATGCATGCAAATAAAAACGGAAAAGACCCAAGGGCGCTGTTGGTTGTGTAGTATGTGTTAAAATGCTTGGTAGAGGGTGGTAGAGGTCCAGGGTTCGAGCCTTGGCTCACCCTGGACTTCCCACTTTCTCAAGCATTTTTATTTTGCAATTTTTTTATGAAAAAGCTTTGAAACTCAAAAATAAGCAACTTTAAAAAATGACTTTTTATAAAAACCATAAATAAGCTAGAAAAGTGCTTAAAAAGATGACAGATTTCTTACAAAGCCTTTTTTAATACTAAGCCTAAACTGTTTGGCTTTCAAAAAACTAAATAAGCTAATGTAAAGACAAAATAAGCTAACACAGACTTAAACATACACCTAATAAGCACTTAAACTGAAAATAAGCAAATAAATGAGCTGGAAAAGCTTTAAAAAGCAAATAAACAATTGGCTAAAACTGAGAGCAAAACAGCCTAAGAGGCAATCTTTAAGCTAATTTTTAAGAGCCATAAGCTATCCTTATGGCTTAATGACCTAGAGGAAAATCAAGCTTATACTATAAGCTATAAAATTCTGCAAAGAAAAAGCATTTTAAAAAACAAACAAGCTAAGAAAAAGGCTAAAGAAAAAGGCAGTTTTTGGTTTTAAAAGCTAAAAGGGGCTTAGTCTAAACTGTGAGGCTTTTTAAGACTTCAATAAGCAAATAGAAACTAAATAAGCTTAAAACAAACTTAAACCTATACTAAATAAGCACAAAAGACTAGAAAAAAGCAAACACTATAAGCTGGAAGACAGTTAAAAGCATTAAATACAACAGCTCTTAAAGGAGGATAAAAGGACTTTTCACCAATTTTTTAGCTAAAATAAGAATTAATAAGAATTAGACATAAGTCAAAGAGCTAAAACAGATTGAGACTAAGACCTAATAAACCCTTAAGAACAGAAATAAGCTAATTTGACCAAGTAAATAAGCTAGAAAAGCTAAATGAAAGGAAGTGTAGCTGATTTTATTTTTTGGCATTTTCAAGTTTTTGTCCAAGACTAAAGGCTTATTCAGCCCTTAAAATAAGCTATTAAAAGCTAAACTAAGACAGTAAAAAGCTCAGACAGATGGAGCTTGACACTCAATGAGCTTGTGCACACAAATTCGGACCTTGAATTTAACTAAGACTAACTTAAAAATGGTCCTAAAACTAACAAAAAACTGACCCATTGCTTGGAAAACAAAACTGTTTTGACCCATTTGCTATAAAATCAATAAAATAGTTCTAAAAACTTCAAGACCAGATTCTTTAGTTGAAAATAAATGCATAATTAACTTAGAAAACACAACTTAACTCCTTAAATCTTAAAATCAAACTCTAAACAGATTAAGTACTTTAGAATTTCACAGATTCAAATAACAAGAATATGGTACCTAAAAACTTAAATCTAAAGCATAACCTTTACTCAAAATAGACACTAAGGTCTAAGAAAGAAAATCAAAGTTGACTAAATGGTTAAATGGACTTAAGCAGTACTAACTTATGGTTAGTAGTGCTAAGCCAAACACCCCCTTAAGTTATAAAAACCCATTTTCAAACTGATTTTTAAAGATTTAAGCTAAGAATTTTGAAAACAGATAGTAAGCAATCAATATTAACCAATAATAAGCAAAAGAAACTCAAAAATAAGCACTTAAAATAAGCAAACAAAGATAAGCAGTACTAAGTGCTAAACTAGCAGTATTAACTCAAAACATGAACAAATAAGATTTAAACTTCAAGAAAGTATAACTAAGCATTTAATAATAATAATAAGCATAAATAAGCAGATAATAAGCAATAAATAAGCAGTACAATAAGCCGACAGTAAAATAAGCAAAAAAAATGAAAAAGTGAGCTTACAAGTCCCTTTGCACAAACAAGGGTGATTAAGCTCTTAGGAGCTGGTCAACAAGCTCCAGCTTGTTTAGAACAAGCTGGTAAGTCCATAAGCCCATCCCTTTTTGGCTTATCATCCAACATTAGCTGTGGTATTTTGGGGTGACTTTTTGATGTAACTTAGATTAAACTCTTAAAAGTTTTTTTATTGCTTTAGGAAAACAGTTTAAACAGGAGCTTTAACAAGAGCTTATGAGAACATTTTCAAAACATGAAGTACATAAAAGAAACAAACAGGATTTTACTTAAAAATTTAAATTTCATTAAACTTTAAAAACATTACAAGGCTTTGAAAAGGAAATGACAATAAGCTAAAAAGTAAACTACAATAAGCTGTAAACTAAAAACTAGGTATTAAAACTAGATGCCCTAATGGCTTACAAAGGGTCCTATATATAGATAAAATTCAAAGCCTTGGGTCTTGGGTTCTTCAAGACTTGTGCTAGTTATGTGAGGGGTTGAGCAGCTGTGCTTTCTTTGTGAGAGATTCAAAACCATCATCTAAGCCCTCCATTCATCTTGCTCTACAAGTTCTCAAATCCTAGCCTTTGATTTTTTATCTTTGTTCATCAGCCAATGAAATTAAAGGGGATTTCCAAGGTGGTTTTGTTGTGTTATGGGGTAGGGTTTGATGGGAGAGTGATAGGTTTGGCAGGTTGTGGGGAAAAAAGGAAAGAGACAAGTGAACAATATCAATGACGAGAAAGGGATTTTTAGGTTTTGTTATAAACAGGGTAACAGGTGTTAGGGGTTAAGTTGTTGTATCGTTAGTCCTTTTGGACTAACAATGTTAGTCCTTGAGGACTGATGGTGTAAGGGGTTTTAGGGTAATAGGGCTAACAGGGGTTAAATGGGTTATTGGTTCATGGTTTGGGCTTTTTTGTTTGCGCTGGGTAATGGTTTTAGGTTTTTAAAGGGTTTTAAGTCTTATAAGCTTAAAAGTTTTATAAATGATGTCTTAATGGGCTGACCCAGCCCATTAAATGGGTACGGGTTGGCCTATTTAGATTTCTTCGCTTTCGGCTCCGCCTTTGACTTTTGACTTTTTGCCTTTGACTTTTTGCCTTTGACTTTTCACGCTCTTTTCGTTCTCGTACTCGGTTTTGTTGTTTTTTCTTCATTTTTGTCTTTTAGTGAATATCTGTTGGGAATAAATCTTCACAGGATTAGTACTGCCAGAACAAGTTAGTACTGCTAGAAGAAATTTGGTACTGCTAGAAGAAATTTAGTACTGCCAGAAGGAAGTTAGTACTGCAAGTATAAAAGTTAGTACTGCTGAAGTTTTAGTACTGCTACATGAAGTTTACTTGAAGATAAAGACGCGAGAAGATAAGTATGGAATGTATATCTTATAAAGATTAGGAAGATACGTATATGTTTAGAATTATAGAAGATTCTATAAGATTTGTAGTTATCTTGTAAAGGACTCCTTCGTGTATAAAATGAGGTCATAGGTTAATACTTTATATATACTTTTGAGAATTTTCGTGCATGCTTCAAGGTTGTAAACCCTAGTACTAGTCAGAGTACTCGTATTATTCATCTTAATAATATTGAAGCGTTTTGGTTATACTCTTTGTTTATTCTACTGCATTACAAGTTTACTGTTTCATTGATAATACTTCTAGAGTATTAAAGTGTAGATTCCGCATACACTTTAATATAAACACAAAGTCTCTACTATTGTTATTTTGGATTTATCCAAGGTAACATATTCTTTACAAGATAATGAATCGATCAAGGATTGGGATCAACAAGTGGTATCAGAGCTTGTGCTTTAAGAAACTTTGATCTAGAAGACATGGAATTCGAATCTGCTCAGAATAACACTACAGCCAAGCTCCCCTTACTCAAACTAGGTGACTATGAGATGTGGGAGATAAGAATCAAGCAGTACTTCTAAGTACAGGATTATGCTCTATGAGAGGTCATAGAGAATGGTAATTCATGGGTATCTGTACCACAAACTACACAAGAGAATGGTGTTACAATTACAAAAAATTCAGTACCTGTAACTGCAGAAGAGAAGATCAACAAAAAGAATGATGTCAAGGCTAGAAGCTTGTTGCTTATGGCTCTTCCCAATGAACATCAGCTTACTTTCAGTAAATACAGTGATGCTAAAACATTGTATGATGCTATTAAGACTCGATTTGGAGGTAATGATGCTACCAAGAAGACACAGAAGGCACTGTTGAAGCAACAATATGAAAACTTTAATGCTTCAAGCTCATAGTCACTTGACTCTATCTTCAACAGACTCCAAAAGATTGTTAGTAGACTTAAAATCTTGGGAGTGGTTTTTACACCAGAAGATCTAAATTTAAAGTTCTTGAGAAGCTTGCCTCCTGAGTGGAATACTCATGTAGTTGTTTGGATGAATAAAGATGATATTGAAACTATGAGTATTGATGATTTGTACAACAACTTCAAAATTGTTGAACAAGAAGTGAAGAAATCTGTTGGTGGAAGTACAAGTACTCAGAACATGGCATTTATGACTGCTCAAAGCACTAGCAGTACTAATAATGTTAATACTGCTAACTCTGATGTTAGTACTGTTAGCACTAATGTTAATACTGCTAGTCCTAAAGATAGTACTGCTACTCTTAGTGATGCCACAATATATAATTTTCTGGCTAATCAACCAAATGGGTCTCAGCTTGTTCATGAAGACCTAGAGCAAATCCATGATGATGATCTTGAAGAAATGGATTTGAAGTGGCAATTGGCACTACTAAGTATGAGGGCAAGAAGGTTCTATCAGAGAACAGGAAAGAAGATCACTATAAATGGAAGTGACACTACAGGGTATGACAAGTCAAAAGTAGAATGTTTCAACTGTCACAAGATGGGACATTTTGCTAGAGAATGCAGAAATCCAAGGAATCAAGATAGCAGGGCCAGAAATCATGATACATGGAATAGGAATCAGGATAGCACAAGAAAGACTGTCAATGTGGAAGAAACTTCTTCCAAAGCAATGCTGGCTATAGATGGTGTTGGATTTGATTAGAGTGACATGGCAGAAGAACAAGTTCAGACAAACATGGCTCTAATGGCATTCTCAGACTCTGAGGTATACACTGATAAATCTTGCTCTAAAACTTGTCTGAAAAACTATGAAACTCTTAAGAAACAGTGTGATGATTTGCTTGTTAAACTTAATGAAACTGAATTTAAAGCAGCTACTTATAAAAGAGGTTTAGCAACAGTAGAAGATCAACTTGTCACATTTAAAAAGAATGAGGTTCTTTTTAGTGAAGAAATTGCTGTTCTTAAAAGATAAGCAGGTTGTAAAGACTATAAAATAAGTGTGCTTAAAACTGAGTATGAAAAAGTTAAGCAAGAAAAAGAGGGTATTGATTTTAAGATTGCAAAGTTTGATAAATCAGCAAAGGACCTATGTGAAATGTTAGGAAGTCAGATAACTGACAAAAGCAAGAAAGGTTTGGGGTATAATGCTATTTCTCCACCCTATCCTTTAATCTATAATAGGCCAACACAACTTGATTTATCTTATTCAGGTCTTGATGAATTCAAACACCCCGAATTTAATGGGTATGGTCCTAGGAATACAGAGTTAAAGACTGTCATTAATTGTGACAAAGAGTCAGATAATTCTAAGGAGAATACTGATGACTCTTTGGAAAAAGAACAAGTGATTGATAATGGGAGTAGCTCTGTTGAGTCTTCACTTAAGTTTGACAGGGAAACTATAATAGATTGGAAAGAAATTTTTTTCCATCCTGCTGAAAAAGTAGAGTCTGTCAAACCAAAGGATAATGAAAAACCAGTTAAAAAGACAGTTAGGTATGCTGAGATGTATAGATCACAAAGTCCTAGAGGGAATCAGAGAAATTGGAATGGTCAAAAGTCCAATCAACTAGGAAGTGAATTTGTGATGTCTAACGAAGCTTGTTATGGTTGTGGGAGTTTTGATCATATTCAGATTAATTGTCTCAACCATCAAAGCAAAAGGAGGGTGCCTGGGAAAAATTACAACAAGGTTGATCATGATAATTATTCTAAAACCTCACACATCCTACTTCCCACAGGAATATGACTCCAAAAGCAGTTTTGCTGAAAACTAGCCTAAAACCACTTAGTACTGCTAGGCCTGTTTATACCGCTCAACCCATACCAACAGTTTAAAGTGCTAGACCAATGACATATTTTTCTAAACAAGCACAATCAACTGTTCAGAGGCCCTTTTTTATAATAAAACAGCATTAACTAACAGGTATTTTAATCAAAAGATTAATACTGCTAGGCCCAGAGTAGTTAATACTACTAGGCCATATAGAGCACCAGTTAATATTGTCAGGGCAAATGGGTTCAATGCTATTAAGCCCTCAGCATGTTGGGTTTGGAGACCTACCAGACCTAACGGTGCATCACTTGTTTTCAACAAATGTAACTACATTGATGCACGAGGCAGATCCAAGTCAGTAATGGCTTGGGTCCCCAAAGGATACTAAATTTCCTTGTTTTTATGTGCAGGGCAAGCCACAGATGAATGATAAAGGAATTGTTGACAGTGGATGCTTAAGGCACATGACTGGTAACATAGCTTATCTCACAGACTTTAAGGAATACAATAAAGGTTATGTTACATTTGGGGGAGGAGCATATGGTGGAAGAATTACTGGTAAAGGTACACTAAAAACTGAGTGTCTTGATTTTGAAGATGTACACTATGTTGATGAGTTAAAGTTCAACCTTTTTAGTGTCTCACAGATGTGTGACAAAAAGAACTATGTCCTTTTTACTGACACTGAATGTCTTGTCTTATCTCCTAATTTTAAGTTGCCTGATGAAAGTCAGATACTTTTTAGAATTCCTAGAGAAGACAATATGTACAGTTTTGATATGAAGAACATTGTTTCTAAAGAGAGTCTAACTTGTCTCATTACAAATGCTACATCTGATGAATCAATGTTATGGCATAGGAGGCCTGGTCACATAAATTTTAAGAATATAAATAAGCTTGTTAAAGAAAATCTTGTTAGAGGTCTGCCTTTAAAAAGATTTAAAAATGACAAAACCTGTGTTGCTTGTCTTAAAGGAAAGCAAAACAGAGCTTCTTGTAAGTCCAAGGTACTAAATCCCATTACTAAGCCTTTGTTTATGCTACATATGGATTTGTTTGATCCAACCTTTGTGAGTAGCCTAATGCATAAGAAGTATTGCTTAGTAGTCACTGATGATTATAGCAGGTTTACATGGGTTTTCTTTCTAGCAACTTAAGATAAAACAAGTAAATGCTTTGCATTGTGGTTTGCTTTCTTTTGGACTAACATTTTGCAGGATACATAAGGAAGTGTGGTTGAATATGTGGATACCAATTGTGGAAATTGCTACCCTATGATGCATTATTTAAGGGGAGGCAAATTGTGTATGAAAGGAAATGTTACATCAGACAGAAAGTGTCAAATAGGAATGTAAAAAGAGGTCGGGACACTAAGGTACCTCAGTCTGGTGGTCCCCCTAAAAGGTTGGTGATGAGGCTGTCCATAAGGAGTTGGGTGACAGAATGGAAATGGCTGCCACTACTGCTTCTAGCTTAGAAGCAGAGCAGGACAGTGGTAACATAAAATAAGACCCAATTCATGGCAACACTTAATGAGTCAAGTCCTTAGGGAATTGGTTCAGGTAGTGGTCCCAGTTGCCACTTTACCATATTAGGGATGTAGATGCTCAAACTAGGTTTGAGGCTGCATCTAAAAGTCCAATGACCCACCTCTCTCAAGAGGTTACACACTTGGAAGTGGGTAGGACAGCATGAAACTAATGGAATTGATGGAATTTGTACAAAATGTGTGTATTATGTGAGCAAAAAGAATAGAGAGAAATGGTGAGTTTTAAAAACAGAAAGAGAGTTGTGTGTTAAAAACAGAAAGAGTGAAATGGTGAGAAAAAGAATTGAGAGATGATATGTGAGCATAAAAACAGAAAGAGAGATTGTGAGAATCTATTTTGGTGGTAAATTTATTTGCTGAAACAAGCTTGGAGTTTGTATTGCTACTGCAGGGAGAAGTTAATACTGTTAGGCTTAAATTAGTACTGCTAGACCAAACTTAGTACTGCTAGGTGCCCGTTAGTACTGTTTGAGTCATAACATAATTTTCTCAATCAAAGAGCCGTTGAGATATTTCTGCCAACAACCTAGCTTATAGGGTTTGACTAATTGAAGATTTCGTGATTTTTCTATATAATTATCATATATCTTCAAGATAAGTTCAAATCTCTTACAGTAGGTGAAAATAAACTCATTAAAAACTCTCTCCCAATACAATTCACTTTACCAAAATCTTACACTCTCTCCCAAAACCTAATCCCAGAAGTCTATTCAATCTTTTCATAATCACATGGCTAATTTAGAGTTCAACGACAAACATAACATGGTGGCATATCTAGAGAAGTCTGAAGGAAGTGAAGGATTTCATGAGATTATTGATTTTCTGAATAATAGTCACATCAAGTATGCTCTTACCAAGAATCCAACAATATATGTCTCCTTTATCAAACAATTTTGGAGAACAGCTACTGCTAATACAAGAACTGATGGAAAGGTAGAGCTCACTGCTACTATAGATAGACATGTCAAGACTATCACTGAAGCTTCTTTGAGAAGACATCTGAAGTTAGAAGACAATGATGGTGTTCCTTCTCTACCAAACTCAGAGATATTTGAGCAACTAGCTCTCATGGGGTATGCAACCGACTCAGATAAGCTTACTTTTCAAAAGGGAAATTTTTCACCTCAGTGGAGGTTTCTCATTCACACTATCTTACATTGTTTGAGCCCAAAGAAAACTTCATGGGAACAGTTTAGCAGCAATATTGCAACTGCAATAATATGCTTGGCCACAAATACGACTTATAACTTCTCTAAGATGATCTTTGATGCCATGGTCAAGAATGTAGAGAGCCCCCATAAGTTTTTGATATACCCTAGGTTCATTCAAATCTGCTTAGATATGCAAAAGAAACATCTTCAACCTCACACCAGAACTTATGATGCTCATTTACTTACCAACAAAGTTTTTAGTAACATGAAAAGGTTGTCAAAGGGTTATACAAGAGTTGAAGTGCTCTTATTTCCTAATATGCTCAATGCACCTTCAACTTCTCCATCTAGAATCACATCTTCACCATCCCTATCACCAGAACCATCACTTTTACCTCAACATACAATAACTAGTGCATCATTCACCTCTCACCCACAACATTCTCAACCTTTACCTACTGCAGAGGAGCATGTACCAACACCCCATGACTCACCTCTCCATAGTGTTCACTCACATGGAAGTGATGAGGGTAGAATGCAACAAACTGAATTGACGGATTTGGTTACAAAATTAAAAGACAGGATTGAAGTGTTGGAGAAGGACTTGCAGTAGACTAAGAAAACTTATAGTACTGCTTTCACAAAGTTAATTTTCAGAGTGGAGAAATTGGAAAAGCATGTCAAGTCTGGCAAAGCAAAGAGACGAGCTAGGATTATTCAAAATAAACTTACTAAAAAGGTAAAAAAACTAAAGACCCATAAAAATATATCAAAATGGAAGTTGAATTAAAGACCACAAAATTTTAAAATATATGATGAAATTAGATCATAAAAAAAATAAATAGATAAAAAGATATGTGAAATTAAAAATTAAAGTGATTTTTTAATTAAGAAGTGACACATGTCACTCTATGATGTGGTCCTTAAAATAAGATGAATGGTCAAGATTACACATCCTTATCTTAATTTTTAGTGGGACACACATTGTAAATGCTTTATATAATAGTATAGATATTAGATGCATGGGATTTGTCCATGTTATTTGAAAGTGTATAATGTAATAGTTTGTGTGTTCAAATAAAATTTCACCCATTTCAAAAAAAAAAAACGTCCAAATCATGTATAAAAATATTGTATGTATACTTTATATAATTATGAGAAAAGAAAATTGTGATGTTTGGTATCATTTCTTTTCAGAAAAAAATGATTGAAAGCAAACAAAATGTAAACTTCTCATGGAATATGTGATGCATATTATTATATTTTTGTCCTCGTGGTTTCTCACATATTTCCTATTTCGTAAGGTTAATGATTTGAAAATGCATTTAACATTTCAATTTTTGTTATTCCGTATAATCATTTTTTTTGTTATTAAAACAAAAACCTATCAAATTTTGACATTTGTGTGTATTTTGAGACGATTCTACCATTACTTTTTTTAATTTTTGAAGGGTAAACAGTCATTCACAAAAAACACACAAATGTCGAAATCTAAAAGATTTGTGTTTTAATAGAAAAAAATGACTACACAGAATAGCAAAAATTAAGAAGTTAATGCATTTTCAAGTGATTAACCTTATTTCATATTACCGCCTAATTTTAAAAAAAGTTTTGGATCCTGTCTAAAAATAAAACACTTGTTTTGGGTTTTGTCCAAAATTTTATTGATCATTATTTTGACCACTTAGATGATATGAAACGACTAAAATACGCTTATTTTGATAATGTAAACGACTAAAATATCTTCTTTTATATTTTTTGCTATCTTTATTATTATTATTATTATTATTATTATTATTATTATTATTATTATTAATATTTACAAGAAATTAGCGGGAAGGCCGAGTACTATCCTGGGCCCCCATCTTAGAACCATCACCTTCACCTCAACATACAACAACTAGTGCTCCATCCACCTCTCAACCACAACACTCTCAACCCTCACCTATTGTAAAGGAGAATGTACCAACACCCCATGACTCACCTCTTCATAGTGTTCACTCACATAGAAGTGATGAGGGTAGACTGTAACAAACTAATTTGACAGATTTGGTTACTAAATTGACAGACATAATTGAAGTTTTAGAGAAGGACTTGCAGCAGACTAAGAAAACTTATAGTACTGCTTTTACAAATTTGATTTTCAGAGTGAAGAAATTGGAGAAGCAAGTCAAGTCTGGCAAAGCAAGGAGAAGAGCTAGGAGTGTTCTTTTAGAAGATGAGGATGCTGTAGAAGATTCTTCCAAATAGGGGAGGAAGATCTCTGACATTGATGAAGATCCAAATGTCTCTCTTGTCCAAGATGAAGGTATGACATGGTTTGAAGAGGATGCACAGGTTCAGGAGAAGCAAAGTGATGATAAAGTATTAATAGAAGAAGAAGAACTAACTGAGCTTGTAGAAAACCAAGGTAGTGGTGGAAAAGATGAAAGAGAAGTTAGTACTGCTGGAGCAGAACTTAGTACTGGCAAGAATGGAGTTAATACTGCCAGTGGATCAATTAGTACTGCTGCTGTTAGTACTGCCAGTGAAATAGATACTGCTGCTGCTGAAAAGGCAAAGGAAAAAGGTAAAGGAATTATGACAGAACCTGAGCCTCCAAAGAAGTTAAAGAAAAGAGTACAAGTGCAGTTAACTATTGATGAGGAATTAGCTAAGAAGCTATTTAAGGAAGAACATGCAAGATTCAATGCTGAACAAGAAGCTAGGGCCAAGGAAGAACAAGAACAAGAAAAGTCTAATTTTGAAGTAGCCCAAGAATTACAAAAATTGTTAGATGAAAGAAGAAAAGTTGATAGTATTAACGGGGATACTGTTACTGAACAACTTCAAGAAAGTCAGCCAGATACTATAAAGAGATATCAAGCATTCAAGAGGAAACCAATATCAGTAGCTCAAGCAAGGAAGAATATGATGATCTATTTAAAGAATATGGCTGGATACAAGATGGAATATTTCAAAGGAATGAGTTATGATGATATTCGACCTATGTTTGAAGTAGAATATAATAAGGTACAAACTTTGTTAAAAAATAAAGATGTTGAAGAAGAAAAAGGTCAAAAGGTTTTAGAAGAATTTGCTGAAAAGACTAAAACAGAACAAGGTGTGAAAGAGATTTCTAAGAAGACTGGAGGAATGAGAAGGAAATCACTTGCTAGGAAAAGAACAAGGGAAACTCAAGATAAGGATACTTCTAAGAGACAAAAGCATGATGAGGAAGAAACAACAGACTATGAGGAAGAAGAGCTTAGATTGAACTTGAAAATAGTACCAAATGAAGATGATGAAGTGTACTATGAGCCTCTATCCAAGAAATATCCTATAGTAGATTTTGAATATCAGTTGCTGGGAAGAATAGAAGCAAAAGACATGGATGTTTACAAGTTAACCAGAGCTGATGGAAGTTCAAGCTATCATGGAAGTATGCAAGCCTTTTTAAGAAGACTTGACATACAAGACTTGGATAATCTATACAGTTTAGTTTAAGAAAGGTTTAGAGATCGTCTACTTGAAGGACGTAATTTGATGCTTTAGGGAGATCTAAGGATGATATTTGAACAAGATGAAAATAATGAGATTTGGAAGAATCAATCTGATTGGAAAGTGCTCAGCTGGAAATTACATGAAAATTGTAGAGTTCATACATTGTTTTTAGATGGTACACATGTGGAGATTAATATGCTGGTAGAAAAGAAGTACCCTCTAATCAAGGAATTATTGGAGAAAATGTTGAACCTACATTTAGAAGCTGAAGAAGAAAGCACTATGGCATTTGAACTTTTAAAGTTTGTGAAGTCTCAGATTGAAGAACAGTGAAAGAGTGTTTGGAAGAATCATCAGTAGAAGATTTAATTCAGAAGACACTTGAGATTTGAGGAAAAATCACAAGTTTAGGGGAGGATTGTTGGGAATAAATCTTCACAGGATTAGTACTGCCAGAACAAGTTAGTACTGCTAGAAGAAATTTAGTACTGCTAGAAGAAATTTAATACTGCCAGAAGAAAGTTAGTACTGCCAGTATCAAAGTTAGTACTGCTGAAGTTTTAGTACTACTGCATGAAGTTTACTTGAAGATAAAGACGCAAGAAGATATGTATGGAATGCATATCTTATAAAGATTAAGAAGATACATATATGTTTAGAATTATAGAAGATCTTATAAGATTTGTAGTTATCTTGTAAAGGACTCCTTCGTGTATAAAAGGAGGTCCTAGGTTAGTACTTTAGATATACTTTTTGAGAATTGTCGTGTATGCTTCAAGGTTGAAAACCCTAGTACTAGTCAGAGTACTTGTATTATTCATCTTAATAATATTGAAGCGTTTTGGTTATACTCTTTATTTATTCTACTGCATTACAAGTTTACTGTTTCATTGACAATACTTCTAGAGTATTAAAGTGTAGATTCTGCAAACACTTTAATATACACATAAAGTCTCTACTATTGTTATTTTGGATTTATCCAAGGTAACATACTCTTTACAAGCTAAAGAATTGATCAGGACTGGGATCAACAATATTCGTTACCTGGAAAATCATAAACAACAAAACACACATATATTTGGTATTTTATGTCCGTTTTTGATCATCTAAGCTCGTTTTTAAAGGTAAAAGGTATGTGTAATTAAGCACATACCAACGCTTCGGCTGAGTACAGTTCCGTGTAATGTGTCCAAGCCCATTGCAATTATAGCACTTGATCAGTTTTCCTTGACCTGCATTAGCATTCCCAGCTCTATTATGTGCGCCCCCATTACCTCCTGTACCATTTCTCGGAGCAAAATACCTCTGATTCTAATTCTGTCGCCCCTGAACATTCTGAACAACAACCCGACCATCTTGAATAGTTACTTAATTTCGGGTGTTAGATGAGGTTCGAAGTTGATTGTTTGTCTGAGGAAGTGTTGCTCTGAAGGATTAGGCAAGGAGTGCCATTTGTTTGGTATGGTTGTCAAGTATTTCATCAGTTTGGGTGTATCTAGAATCAATTTGTGATGTTTCAGGAAATTATAGATGCTGAAGTGATTGAATGTGTGGTGATTGAGGGGCTGCTGATGAAGAAGGATATTGATGAGACTGTACATGTGACGATTGGGCATAGGGTTGAACAGTTGAGACAAATGCAAGTTGATCATTAGTAGTTGGAGTAATTCGTTTAATAATCAGTCGATTTTGTGCAGCATGCTTCTCATGTTGTTTTAAGTACGCGTATAGCTGTTCATGATTTGTCTCTTTTAGACCTTTGTTAAGTTTAACAGTTGTTACGA
>BQNB010108877.1:0-12500 GCA_026074375.1 Tanacetum coccineum | reverse complement strand
TTTTTCAGAATCTAAATTTTTCATCAACAAAGTTCCAGCAATTAATAAGCAGTTTCATTAAAGCAAATATTACATCTATGGTCAGTTTTTTCACATTACAACATGTTCAGTAACATACTTAGCTTATAGCGTGCAGTTTTAGCAAAACAAAGAATGCAACCATCTAGCATTCAAAAAGAACACATCGCGCAATGCTTTGAAGTTCGCTTACGAATGTACAAAGATGAAAAACATCAAAGAAAGAAAGATTTATGAAAATACATCAACGGTTGCGAAATCGGTCCAAGGAAGATATGAAAGATTATGATTGATTGCTTGACCATTGATTGATTACAATGGACCTATATATAGGATACAAAGGAACCTTCTAGACTATGGGTTGCCCTAGAAGCTATAAAAACCAGGCTCGGGCCAATGGGCCGATTACACTAAATATACAATTTAATATGTACTTTAATACGCCCCCCCGTAGTTAGAGCGGGAGATTTGCAAATGCTCAAACTGGATCTGAAATCAGCAAACAACGGGTATGGGAGTCCTTTTGTGAAGATATTTTCATACTGAAATCGTGAAGGGACATGAAGAACTTGAACATGACCTGCTGCTACTTTGTTGTGAACAAAATGAAAGTCAATCTCTATATGTTTGATGTGCTGATGTTAAACCGGGTTTGCAGACATGTATACGGCCAGAGTAGACCAAGGTTGCTGTGAAAAGAGGGGTATGGAGCTTACAAAGAAGGTTGTGAATCCAAGATGTCTCAGCTACAACATTCGCAACCCTGCGGTATTCAGCTTCAGCACTAGAACGAGACAACGTGTCCTAGTGTTTGGAAGACCACGTCAGGAGGTTGTCACCAAGAAAAACATAGTATCCAGAAGTAGACTGGCGCGTAGCCGGATAACCTGCCCAGTCAGCATCAGAGTAGGCAATAAGCTGGGATGTAGTAGACCGAAATAGCTGTAATCCAAGATCAGTGGTTCCTCGCAGATAACGGAGAACACGTTTCATAGCGTTAAGGTGTGGCTCTCTAGGATCATGCATGTAAAGACATAACTATTGAAGTGCATATGACAAATCGGGTCGGGTAAAGGTGAGGTACTGAAGTGCTCCGAAAAGGCTACGATATAAAGTAGGATCAGTGACCGGTGATCCTTCAGGTCCAAGCTTCTTTTCAATGTCAACTGGGGTCCTGCAAGGGTTACAATTAATCATCTGTGCCCTCTCAAGAATCTCGGTAGCATATTTCATCTAAGACAAAAATAAGCCAGTGGTAGTATGCGTGTCAAATATACCGAGAAAATAGTTTAGTGGGCTAAGGCCTGGAATAGCAAATTCCGCTTGTAGCGAAGAGATGATACGTTGTATGAGTGAAGTAGGAGAAGCTGTAAGAATGATATCATCCATATATAGTAGTAAGTAAGCTGTGTCTGGCCCTTTGTGAAAGATGAAAAGAGACGGATCAGTTTTGCTGTGATAGAAACCGACTCGAATAACATAGCTGGAAAATCACTGAAAACAAGCTCGGGGGGCTTCTTAAGGCCATAAAGCGATTTCTGCAGAAGGCAAACATAATCCGAATGAGCTAAATCACTAAATCCTGGTGGCTGGTGCATGCAAACCGTCTCAGTAAGATGATCGTGAAGAAATGTATTCTTCACGTTTTACTGATGAATATGCCATTGTCGAGAAACTGCAAGGCTAAGAACAGTCCGTATGGTAGCAGGTTTGACAACGAGGCTAAATGTCTCATCGCAGTCGTTGCCTTGTTGTTGACTACGACCATTTGCAACTAGTCGGGCTTTGTACCGACTTAAGGACCCGTCCACATTATATTTATGTTTATACAGCCTCATGGAGCGGACAATGTTGACATTGGTGGGCGAGGAACAAGTACCCAAGTGTTATTGTCGGTGAGAGCTTTATATTCGTCACATGTAGCTTGTTTCCAGTTAGGATCTCGCAGGGCATGGAATGGAGACTTAAGGATAGGGGAGGAGGTGGTAACATGGAAGTTGTATTTGGGGTTAGCTTTTATAATTCTGACTTTAGAACGTGTGACCATAGAGTGTTTCGAGGTGGTTGGTGGGGGGGGTGGTGGTGGTGGTGGTAGTGGCGGGGTGACTGGTGGTGTCGGTGTTGTTTGTGGTGATGGTGTTGATAGCGGAGTTGGAGGTAATTTATAAAACTTTGGTGGTTTTTAATTTTAAATAAATTATATGGAGTTAAGCGTAAATTTATAAATTTACAAATTTTATTATAACTTTAAAAAATAAACAAATAACCCTTTAAACTTTTTACCCATAGACTTTATATTTTAAAATACAACAAACGTAAACAATTTTTTACTTTCAAACAATGAGTTAACAGTATCTAATCACATCACAAATCTACCTAAAGACTTTTTGGTGAATTTTTCATTGGCGGCCTAAAATCAAGTTATAAAACCAAATAGAAAAACACCGAAGCACATAAAATGTTAAGCATATAAAGACAATTAAATTAAGGGGGCTTTTGAGATTGCTTACATGTATTCTGACTTGAACCCTAATTTCAAAATCAAAAAGAAATTGAAAATCAAAACCTGCAGAAGCAAAGTAACCTGCAAAAAATATCATAAATAAAGAAAAATAGTTTTCTAGCTATTCATTGATGTTTTGAAAGAATTACATTTTTTTTCTTTTGTTTTAATACGTACTAAAATTCTAACATTTAAATTTCTAAAAAAAATTATTCAATTGACATGTGTGTATGCCTATAAATCATATACAATAATCTGGGCCACTTTTATATCTTAAAAAAGTGTTGGTGACGGAAAAAAATAGGTAAAACTCTTTTTACATTTATGGGATAAAGCCGTAGAATACCAACGAACTTTGCCTAATTTATCGATTTGGTACGTGTACTGAAACAATTATCGATTTGGTACGTGTACTTACATCAAAAAGCTACAATAAGCAACAAAGAAAAATGAGTTTGAAATTCAAATAAGCACTTAAAAAGCTTAATGAAAAAGCTAGTTCATACAGATTTGACACTTAGAAAATTTTTTTCAATCTTCACAAAATACCACTTTTGAGCTTAAAAATAAGCACTTAAACAGATCCTTATGATCTTAAAACCTACAAACAGATTGAGATTTGACCTCAAAGAACAAGAATCAACATTCAAAAACCATTTTGAAATTCACAATAAGCCAAAGAAATCAAATGAAAAAGCAATTTCTCAAAAAATTTGAACACTTAGCAATTTTTGACAGAATTGGCAAAACCAAAAATGACAATTGCAGGCCTATTGTCTTTGTTTCTAACCTGTTTTAACACTTAAACAAACTCAAAAACAACACAAAATTACAAGATTCAAAGGCATAATCAAATAAGCAAATAAATTTATCTATAAGCTCACAGATTCAAACCACAAACTCTTAAAACCTTAAAAATGAGATTTAATACTTAAAAACTTAAACTAGATGATTTTTACCACTACTTTTATCTAGTATAAGTTGACTCAAGTGCACAAAACAGGTTTTGACCCATTTTGACCCATTTTAAAGCTTGACCCAAACACTCCTTAAAAAAACTGTTTTGGCATTTTAAAAGAGATTAATGCATATTTTGTAACACCCTCAAATCTGAGTATGCAGCGGAATGTTGAATATCCGAAGGCGTTACATTATTGGGTCAATAGCACAAGATCTGAGAACGACTACTAAACGTGTCGTTTGAAAAAGATACATTGGATTAACAAAATACTTGTTTGTTACATAAGCTCATGGCTTCAATTAGTTCAACAAAATAGATAAAGATTTCGGTTTATAACAATTGTCCCCAAAGTGTAATAAGACCCCAAATCTTAAGTGTTGACTCTTCAATTATTGACTCCCAATGTATCATCGCACCTCGTGCCTTATTGACCTGAAAAACATGCTTAAAACGTCAACATAAAGTTGGTGAATTCATAGGTTTATGTAAATCCATAAGCCCATCCAAGTTTGGCTTATCATCCAAAACGCTGTGATGTTTTTGGTGTGATTTCTTTTTGGTTATTTTGTAAAATTTTCTTAAATACTTTATATATAAATGAAAACAGATTAACAATATGCTTAATAGATTTATAAAAAGCTTATGCAAGAGTCTTGATAACTTTGAACACAAATGAGCAAAACGGGTTTTAAGCCAAAACTTGAAATTTCATTAATTCATAAAAAAAACATTACAATATTAAAAGGTTACACTAAAAATAAGCTGAAAATTACAGCTAGGTGAAAAAACTAAGTAAACTAACTGCCCCAAGGGCTTACAAATGAGACCTATTTATACTAAGCAAAAGAAGATTCTAGGACTTGTGCTTTCTTTGTGAGAGCTCATGCGGGTGTGTTTGTTGTGTGAGAGCCTTCAAAGTCTCATCATAGCCATTGAAATTGAGTAGTGCCCAAGTCATAAGATCATAGCCCTTTATTTCTTGTCTTGTTCCTTGGACGAATAGGGGTGCTAGGGATTGCCAAGGTGTCATGTGGTGGGATAAGGTGTGGGGTGTGTAGACAAAGTGGAGAAGAAAGGGGAATAGTGTTGGAGTATTTTGGTGGGTAGTGAAGACAGGACAACTCAAGGAGATGTATAGTTGTTCGCGCAATTTTTTAAAGTTTGGAAAATGGCAAGAAAGGTCCCTCAATGTGTTATATGTTATTACAACCATAGTCCTTGTATTTTGCAAATTTTGGTCCTTGAGGTTTGTAAATGGTTTGCACTGTTAGTCCTTAAAGGACTAACGATGTTAAACTTAAAAGGGTTGGGGTAAACGGGTTGTTATAAAGGGGTTTGGTTTGGGCTTAGTGTTGGGTCGGCTATAAATAAAAGGTGACTTGGGCCATTTAGAAGGTTTGAGGTTTGTAATATATAAGTGGGTTGACCCGGGCCCACTAGGTGGGTACGGGTGGACCCACTTTTGACAATTTAGGTTTTTGGGTTCGGTTTTTGATGCTTTTTCCAATGGTACTTCCTGGGGTTGACTTTGACTTTGACTTTTTGTTGACTTTGACTTTTTCTTTTTGACTTTCTCACGGTCTTTCCCGTTCTCTTATGCTCGGTTTTGTCGTTTTGGCTTTGATTTTTGTCCTTTTCTTGGATATCCGTCTACCTGCATATACAAATGCAAAACATACAAATACAATGTATTTTTGGTACATTTTTGGTCATTTAAGTCCAATTTTAGTGGTCAAATGTATGTGTAATTAAACACATACCAAGAACACAAGCTCTGATACCACTTGTTGATCCCTTTTAGATCTTTGATTAGCTTGTTAAAGCTTTAGTTATCTTAGATAAATCTAAAACAACTATGATAGAAACCTTGTTGAATATATAAAGATTATACGGAATTAATCTTTATACACTTAGAAGAATAATAAAACAATGAAACAGTAACACAAGATCTTTCTCTCAACTTTCACTATATTAAACGATTACAAATCAACTATATGTTTGCCACTATAGCTATTGACTTTTCTCTATCGGATTTCGTTACTCTAAACTATGCCGTTATGGTTCCTTTTATACACCACGGAAACCCTAATGGCTTACAAAACTCGTTAGTGATCATGATAACTATTCCTAATATAACCTCTTGCATTATCACATAAGCAGTACCTAACTATATAATGTCTAAACATTACATACTTTACATAACATTACTAACTAAAATGGCTCAGGGAAAACCTAACCCAGACCTCGTCTCAAAAAAAATTTAACTAACTAAAAACTCCAAAGAACTAAATTATTATTTAAACTACAACCCAAACCACTAACCTCTAACCCACAAACACTCTACCCACCTACCCACCACACTTAACCCAATAATCCTACCCATCAAACCCAACCACACTATCAAAACAACCAACACTAACCCCCACACAACAACCACAAATCCAACCACAACTTAACACCACACAAAAATCCTTCACCAACAAAATACTACCCAACTTAAAAAATACTAATCCACCACACACATACTACCATCTAGACATTACAAACATAAATATAACCCTCCCCTCTAACCTCAACAAATTATCCTTAAAAAAATTACCCAATAAACAATTCCCCCTCAAAAAAACAACACATTTCACCCCCAATTACTTATTAAAACTAAAACCCCTTATTAAACAATCCAATAAACCAATAACCTAACCATCAAATAAAACATCTCTAACACCAACCACCACAAACTACACACCCATCCCACTTGTTTCCCCCCCCCCACCCCACCCCCCCCCCCCCCCCCCCCCCCCCCCAACCAACCCCCCCCCCCCCCCCCCCACCAGCCCTAATATATAAACAAAAAAATCCCCCCATCCACATCCACCTCCCATACCTAAAGTACATTGATACTTGTAGGCATTCTAAGAAAGTAGGAAAGTAAATAAATCACCATTTGCTATCTACTGGTGATGTAACACTTACAATGTTGACAAATCCAGTGGGAGTTTTGCGTTTTATTACTGAAAATACATTCATCTAATGTTGTCAATTTCAGTGGGAGCTACAAGATTTATTTCTTTGTTAGCTGCCTTTATTATTTCTAGCTTGCTTTGAAATAATTCATTACTTTCTGAATATGAATGACCATGGTTTAAGGAAAATTGCATTTAGTTTTATAGATAACCCGTTGCCTTTCGGATGTTGCTTTTCGAAGCGTTATCTATAGAATAATAATCCACAACTCCTTATTAAACATTATGGTTTGATATCTACTTGTAATATCTATGACGATATCATATTGTTTATACTTTCGAGCGCGTGTCGTATTGTATTAAATAATGTTGTCCCGTACACAAGTGGTGGGTGTAAATCCTTTAGGTGTGGAAGGAACAACATATAACAATATGATTATTGGTTTCTCTGCCGCAAGGTAAGAAAGCTAATAAATCTACTAGGACTTATACACATGCTATGTTTGTTGCCCTATTACATTTAAATGTCAAGATATAATGTAAAGTTACTTCAACATTTTGACTACATGCTTTAGTCAATATAATTATGGTTAAATTATATGATCATAATTATGAAGTATGTAATTAACTTGAAATTACTATTGAACTCAAGAGTTTGCGTTCATAATTACTTTAGTTAGGAATATTATGTTCTTGTTAAGACATAATTATAAAGTCCTTGAATATTTTTTCAATGACACATAAACATAAAATGTATGTAAGTAAAATTGTTATGTCTTCTTGTTAACACATAAACAATAAGGTCCTTGAATTATTCAAAGACTTATAATGTATACTTGGCATGTTTGTTTTCTTGTAAACACCTATGACATAGATTCTTGATGGCTGTTCGGTTTTTCTTGTAACACAAGCGTAACATAGATTTCTTTGTATTATTAAAAAAATATTAACATTTTAGCTGCACTTGGTTTTAAAATTAACTTTGTATTCATTTGGCTCGACCCAAATTGGTGTGTATTGATCCAAAGAGGATTAAGTTATCTAGAAATTTCTTGATGGAGTCTCACATTGCCAATACTCATGAATACCATATTATTATGGTATGTCTATTGTGTTTGAAAACAAACTATATTCTTATTGTTTGATTTTCATGGTAACTTTATTGATCACCTCCAAAATCGGATCAAGGTTAGGAACTTTGCATGTGTCATGCGATACCTCATAAAGTTTCAACCCAATAAGGTATTCAAAACATATTCTATTTATGGAATTGGGATAAATCCCCATTATGTTTGATTAAAGTTCTTAATATTTCTTTAATATCATATGAGCATTTTATTTCACATTGCTAGAGATGAGAACTGTTACAATGTATTTTGTGTGTCTCAATCAAGAACAATATTATTGTTGCTTTTAAATATTAGGTATTTCTAGAGAAAGTCATCTCTTCTTACAAAAGTTAGTGGGGAGCATCTATAGATCTTGAAGATAGTCAAAAACACAAAATACATGCCTTCTGAAAAAAATCACTTGATGACTGTCATTACTAAGATTAAACTTGTAAATGTTCGAACCAAAGTATACAATGTAACTCTCATTAATAAAGCCATAAGGATATCATCAATGGAATGATAATCTCATTCATAAATCCGCGAGGATACCTCATCAATGGAATGATATTTTAATATCAATGTAGAGGAATATAAGTTAGAGGGTCTGATAAATATCTTAGAACTATGAATGACAAGATGCAGTCCTTAAAAGGCAATCAAAGTTTTGAGCTTGATTGATTTTTTACCAAAGAGCTAAACTGAAAGGTGAGAATGAGTTTCTTTTGAAGAAAAACTCATAAAGATAAGATTGTATACATATTAATGCCTGACTGAGGACAAGAGTTTTAATCTTACTCAAGCAATTGACTATGATTAAATCTTTCTTTTCTACACGCATTAATTATATAAAGATAACTAATTGTCATATAGGTTTTCTTGAATCTGCAATATGGTGAATTAAGGATCATAACTCTTTCCTTAATGATTACCTTACGAGGACGATGTGTAATCAAAAGGGTTATGTGTCTATATTTGTAATATGACAATTAAGTTTTATAACTCTTTTCTTTATGATTACCTTTTGCGAGGACGGTGTGTAATCAAAAGGGATTATGAGTTTAAAATAATCTTTATAAAGTATACAAGATAATAGAATTCAAGTGTGGATTAAATTATGCATCTAGGAGCTGAGATCTTAAGTTTAATCACAATATGGTTTCTGATTAAATTAAGATAACTTCTGAGTACACCTGACATCTAGTGGGAGCATTATGTTTTCCTTAAAATTCATATGTTGTGTAATATATTGAAGGTATCATTCTATCTAAGCTAGATGTTTCCTTGAGATTGGAATGAAACTTCACTTGGGAATTTGGAGAATAGAACAAATGATCTTGGAATAAATGTTTAATGAAATAAACATATGCAAAAATAAAGTCCAACACAATGCAATACATCATTGAAGCAAGTCTTAAATGATATATTTCACTTGAGATAAATTAATACATGGATGGAAACCTAGTGTTTTTAACAAAGGATTCATCATGTACATCTTATATTATGTATGAGACTGGTTGTTACTTTTGCACAAGAGCAAGATGTGCTAACAACAGTATCTAATTGAGAGTGATTTAGATGACTGTTAAAACAAATGTTTACGAATTATATAAGGCATGACGTTGTTTGTGTACACACGATGCTAGAGAATAATCAATCATAGTTAAAGTATGATTTCATCTTTTATGATAAATCTACTAACTAGATATGCTCAGCTAAGAGCATCGTTGCATTACACATTTAAGAATAAGAATACTTTACATTTTAAGAAACTGTAAAGATGACTGTCTGAGATAGGTATGTTATTGACTTCAAATTCCCCATTAAAGGTACTGTCACATTTCCCTACTATGATACTTGCAATAGTATGCAAATATACATACAACACTCATCATATCATTCAAATCCTTCACAAATTTGTGAATTTGAAACAAGTATTCGAAAAGTTTACTTAAATAACTATTTAGCTGTCTTGTAAAGATAGAGTTGAGAATGTTGGAAACATGGGACTTCAACTTGCTAATTAGTTTCATGCATATCTGTTTTAGTATTTGGATAGTTAGGATTGTAAAACATTTTTTATTTTCTGATGAATAAAATTACTTGGTATTTGATATTCATTCGTATAATAATTGTTATCCTGTATTTGCATGTTTAATCCTTGAATGATTTTATTATTCTAAATATATCCATTGTCGGTTAACAATATGGGAATATTGTTATGTAAGGCAAATGTGAGTGTTGGTTATATTCTTTGAACATACGGATTGTTCCCACCAAACTCATATGTATTCACAAGGGTTGCATATTGGATACCCCAACTTTTGAACATTTACTTTTGGATCCTTGTCATGAGTAGCATGAGTAAAATGTCGAAAATGGTTTAATAAGTCATCCTTAAACTTGAGATACAAACAAGTTCTGTATGTGTGGATATCACTTTGTGATTATAGCCAAACGCTGTCCTGTGATATGGTAGTTATAAAAGCTATTTTTCGAAGTGAATGTGAAGCAGCATCCATAACACTTGTAGTCAACAAATAATTTGTTCCTCCACATTATATGTGCAGAATGATACCATGGCGCCTCTTCAGAATTAATCAGATAATTGTGTGGCCGCATCCAAAGGGTAATTTTAAGATGATTCTTAATTACATTTGGTATATCTGAATTAACTTCTATAACGAGAATCTAAATGGTTAAACTATATGGAATGAGTTAGGATCCATATCCATGGTTTAACGGTATCTGAACAAATGGATGATAAAAGCAAGTAATAAACTAACCATTATAAGCTGAGATTGTTCTTGAAATTATTATCTCAAGTATTTCTAATTTAAAGGTAACTGTGTGCGTTGCTAGACGTTGCCAATTATCAGTATATCTGCAGCCTGCTACCCCGACTCCCAAGTGGGAGTTGTTGGAATATGTTAGTCGGTTTCGCAAGTTATACGTTAGAAATACGTGAGCGTATTGGGGGCACACACGTTAATACACGAAGAGTATGTTTACTTCACGATTTATATTTAAATAGTCGTTAAATTAGTTGCGTGTTTAATTAATTCAATGTACATTCTAAATATAGAACCGAGGAACTAAACCGGACAAAACCCGAACCTCAAGGAGTGGCTTGTTTGGCCGAAACTCTCCAAGGTTCTAGAAGGGGTGTTTGTGGCCGGTTATAGGAGGAGAAAGGAAGGAGAAATGTTTGTTTTAATTATGAGAATTATACTAATATTTTTCTACAAGATTTAGGGTATTGAGATGCCTATATAAACACACCTCATATCCCTCATTCTTCAAATTCGTTCATTCTCTAATCACCTAAGATTTTTGGTGCTCTCTCCCCTCTCCTAAAAACCCTAACTGAAATCCCTAAGGGATTTTCAGTTCTTCCCCATAACCGAATTCAACCA
The DNA here is from genome assembly GCA_026074375.1 of Tanacetum coccineum. NCBI lineage: Eukaryota > Viridiplantae > Streptophyta > Magnoliopsida > Asterales > Asteraceae > Tanacetum > Tanacetum coccineum. Next base: position 1,530 of record BQNB010108877.1, on the reverse strand, counting down.
AACACCCTTTAGGGTTTTGATTTTTTCGTTTTGCTTGAACTCGCTTGACAAATTCAAGATACGCGTGTTGGTTATTTGATGATTCCTCAAAGGTGACGAATTAAGGTTTTCTTGATATAAACCCAATTAGGGTTTGTTTGTTTGGTTCGAATTCAAAAAGGAACGCAAGGCGTGCGTTTGGTTTTGAATAACACGTTGGTGTTTGATCGTGAGGGTAAGACTAGCAATTCTTACGTACTTGTTCGACGTGTTGTGTGAGCAACCGTAGAGGCGTTTGTTTTAGACGCTTTTGTATTCAAGAATAATCGCAAAATGTACGTTTTCCTTATTTAATATGTGTTAACCTACTTGCCATAACTAGATTCATCTGCTGCGCACTCGTGGCTAAATTGGTTAGCTAGATTAATAATTCCCAACACTTTTAAACTTTGCAAGATAAATTTGATATCCCACTCCTATGACAGCGTACACCATGAGCATCTCGTTTAGCGTTGGCCCCCCAAACCTCTAGATGTTCTTAAAAAAATCATCAACATATATGCGTATCAAGAGCAGCAGGGGCAATTTATTTCAACTAGATTATACTTTTTTTTTTTTGAACAAACTAGATTAGTAGATTATACTAGTAACTAGCAAAAAGTGATGTTGAAAGGACAGATGAACTTCTGATATAATTTAGATATATGAAATCTATAGAGAAGATGCAAAAGGTTTCGTGGTGTAGTTGGTTATCACGTCAGTCTAACACACTGAAGGTCTCCGGTTCGAACCCGGGCGAAGCCATTTCTTTTTTTTCTCTATCCTTAATGAAGTTTGTTTCTCGCTTTTTGTATCTAACCAACAAAATCATACCTTTTTATATCTTACTTACTCGTTCTTAAACGCTACAAAACGACATTATATAGCGACAAATAATTATACTTGCGAACATATAGTTTTGGTGTGACCATTGATCCAACATTTACGAGTTGTATGATAGCATTAATTTGTGTTTGTTTTTTTTTTATATATGTATGCGTTAAAATAAGTAAATTAATCGTTTAAATTATAATCAAGTATTTAAATATAAATTATTAATAGATTATGTTGCATTTTATATCTAAGGGTAATTTATAGTCTAATAAAATCACTCATTTTTAAGTTTAAAGAAAAGTTATTCGTGATTTATATATATATATATATATATATATATATATATATATATATATATATATATATATATATATATGTATAACTTTAGAATTGACATATGATTTAGGGTATGTTTTGTAGCAAACAACTAGCGGTTGAATTTTGTTTAGCCATTTTGATTCAAAACGCTTTTATCATGAATCATTTAAATCTTGTTGCTATCGTTTTGTCTCCCAGATTACATACATATACCTTTTTTTATCTATTTAAAGAGTTTTTATGTTAACGTGTATATGTCTTTTTACGTCATTTTACACTTTATTAAACAACTACGTTTCGTAAAACATACCGTCAGAGCGGAAGAAAGAGTTCTTTATATGTTTTTAAAAAGTGCGAATC
>BQNB010108876.1:0-22870 GCA_026074375.1 Tanacetum coccineum | reverse complement strand
TTATATTTAGTATAGATACAAAGATAATGGGATGACCCGGCCTATTAAAATGGGTACGGGTTGGCCCATTAAGGATGTATACGCCTTCGGCTTTGGTTTTTCGTGTTCTATCCATTCCCGTGTTCGGTTTTGTCTGTTTTGCTTCGTTTTTGTCCTTTTATTCAATATCCGTACCTACAAAACACAAATCACAAAATACACATATATAATGCATTTTTATGTCATTTTCGTTCATTATTGGTCTTTTTAGCTCATTTTATTAGGTAAAAGGTATGTGTATTTAAGCACATACCAAAATCCCCCATACTAAGCTATTTCTGTGTCCTCACGGAATGTCATAAACACACTTAGAAAACTAAAAATTTCAACCCCTTAGACTGATTACCTCGAAAAGTAGCTAAGTGTTCATCTAAGGGGAGTAAGAAATCACTAGTTTTGAAAAGCTTCCCGTTTTGCCATTTTATGCATTTATTTTTATTCATACATATCATAACTTCACGGAACAAGAAACACTAAAAGGATAAATTCATCATCCTTGATTTTTCACCCGCCCCAAACCAAGCTTAAAAATGAAATCATTGCTAAATACAAGTTAAGATGCTAATTGTGGATGCATAGCTACTTTCCGCTCCCTTATTCCTAAGTCCTCTAAAGATTTTATTATTATTATTAGTGACAAATTAATTAATGTCTTATTCTTATAAATTAAACCCGGTTTAGACCATAATTAGTTTGAAATCCTTTCCTAAAGAGACGATATGGTGAAAATAAGGTCCACAATAAGGTTCTAATTTCCCACGATTTAGGGGTTATCCTATTTAGATAACCCCAGAGTCAAAATTTGGCTTTATTATTATTATTGCAACATTATTAAACCTTGGTCCTTTAAACAACTACCACATCGGTATGTGAGCCAACCATGGTTTAGGAGTCTTATTTCGACCTCGATAATCCTCGACCTTTTTAAAGCCTGCAACATCGGTTGTGAGCCAGCAAGATGCAGCAAACTTTTATCAGTCTCAGATTATTCTTACTATAGGCCTTCTTTTGAAGACTGCCACATCGGTTGTGAGCCGACAAGAGGCAGTAAACTTTTATCAGCCGACGGTTATTATTATTATTACCTACACCCTTTAAACGACTACCACATCGGTTGTGAGCCGGCAAGAGGTAGTGGTCTTATTTCGGCTTTGGGCCTATCGGTTTATTACTTAATTATTATTATAGCATAAATTTCTAAGTCATGTGGTCTTTTAACTACCTAGACAACGGTAGTGAGCCGTCAAGAATCGGTAGCCTATTTCCCCACAACACTGACAAAACCTCGATGTGCACCTTACTTTTATCAGAAGGAATCTCTATGAACTGATTTAAACTAAGAATCGCAAAAACCTAAAGTAACTTTATTTATTCAACAATTATATAACGTTTATTAAGCTGATGGGAGCAAAAAGCCACAATTAACCTCTATGAGCTCTAAAGAGATCCAACTACTCCATGTTTAGCATCTAACTTATTAAAAATCTATCATTTTTCGCTTCTTCGCAAATTTAAAATCTTTACTAAAGATCCGCGAATGCTTAGTCTAATAAAACAAGCTTTGCATATTTAAAGTCTATCATGGAAACTTGCAAACTCTTGGATTTTCCATGCTAGAATTCGCGTTTTAAAGATTCTTGTATAAGAGACTAGCAAAAGCTTAAATTTATATACGTTAAGGGGCAAGCTAGAGCGCAACATGCTCAATCAAGTCAAAATTTATTCCTTAAAAAGACAAAACTACGTGTCAAAACACTTATTCTATTTTTGAAATTTTTTAAATTTTGGCATATTTTTGTTATTTTTGGTGGAAAAACAGGGTTACGTGAAGACAAGGCAAATGCAAGTAAGATCAAATCAAAAGATCTCCCCTTGCACCTCTATAGGCAAGGCAAATGAAAGTAAGATCGAATCGAAAGATCCCCCTATACTAGAACTACACATTATCCTCAATGATGTACTGTCACCCCTATACTAATTTCAAGGCATAATCCAAATATTAAGGGGTTTCTACGCAAATCTAAAACCGTTTATTAATTATGCTAATAGATAAACGTTAATCGATAAGATCTAGGATATCGGATTCCTATAAATAAGCATGCGAAGGATTGAAGATCGAGTGAACGATGGACAAAACCACGAGCACGAGAGTCTTCAAAATCCAGGGCAATCTTAGACATAGAACTCAAAACACAAAACACGAGAAAGGAAGAGGCGAGCCTCCTCACATCATACTTATTCATTAACATACTACTACTAAGGATAAGCATGGGTTGCCACCCATGAAGCGCCCAAATTTAGTGGTCCATGGGGAAAGTTTGGAGATCCAGGATAACCATTGGTGGTATGTCCCCTCTAAAATAGTGTTTAAGTCTATGACCGTTCACCTTGAAATTTTATCCGTCGGTTTGAGATAACTCGATGGTTCCATAAGGGAAAACTTGAGCAACGGTGAACGGTCCGGTCCAACGGGTTTTGAGATTGCCTGAGAAAATCTTTAATCGAGAATTGAAGAGAAGAACTCGATCACCAACGTTGAAGACGCGATTTTTAATCTTGGATTCATGAATCTTCTTCGTTTTCTGTTTGTAGATTAAAAAGTTCTCGAAAGCCTGATCCCGGAGTTCATTTAATTCATTTATTTGAACTTTTCGGTGATCACCCGCAGTCTCAAGATCAAAATTACAATGCTTTAAGGCCCAATAGGCCTTGTGTTCAAGTTTAATAGGAAGATGACAAGCCTTTCCGTACACGAGCTTATAAGGAGTGCACCCAATGGGTGTTTTGAAAGCGGTACGGAAGGCCCATAATGCATCATCTAACTTATCGGACCATGAAGCACGATTTTCACCTAGGGTCCTTTCTAAGATACGTTTCAAACCATGATTTGAAACATCCACTTGTCCACTCGTTTGTGGATGATACATGGTAGAAAGACAGTGAGTAACTCCTATACTTACCATGACTTTTGTGAATTTGGTCTTCATTACTCAAAAGTATAGTACGCGATCCACTGACAATTGATAGCACGGAGTTCCAAAGAGGGCAAAGAGGAGATTTATAATTTTATGACAACTTGGGGCATCATTCGTGGGGAGCGCTTTCACTTCAATCCAATTTCGACAAGTAAGTCAAACGGCCCACGGAGAATGTACTTGTTCCCTGGGAGAAGAGGGAACGGTCCCATAATGTGTGCCCAATATGTCAATAGTTCTCGCATACTTGAATATGCATTTTGGGGCATTTATCTTTTTGCGAAGATTTTTTCCTTTGACAGTTGTACATGAGTCAATGACTTTTACCATGTCATGGGCATCGCGAATGATTGTCAGCCTATAGAGAACCTGGAATCAAAGACTTTCTTAGCGTGTATGTTCGCACATGAATATCCCCTGGGTCTGGGTTTCATTATGGCAATCATGAGGGATATCAACGGCTTCTTTGGCCTCTAAGTGAACACACAACGTCTAATCACTTGATTCGCACAAATCCTAAATAAGTAGGGGTCGTCCCAAAAATAATGTTTTACATCCTTAAAGAATTTTTTCTTTTGTTAGGACGACATCCTTTTCACTACAAAATTCCCCACATGGTAATTTGCAATGTCGGCAAACCATGGGGCACTTGAATCACATGTAACGTTGGTCATTTCCATGGGCACTTTGGCAAACCATGGGGAACTCTCAAAAGCATACAGACGTCAGGCTTAGTGTAACTCTGTTTTCCATGTAGTGTAGTGTGGTTGGCTTCTGTCCATGGTTTTACTGATCGTGTATAGGCTGAAAATTGTTGGTCTTTCGTTGCCCCAAAGACCGCACCTACCGCTTAGAGTTTCAGTGATAGTGCGTGCATATAATTTCAATAATGATAGGTCTCAATCGGGGGCAACTTTATAACAATCCGCAATTTTCATCATTTAATAATCTTCTATTAGAATTAGATTGCACTTGTAATATCATCTATTATATACTATACACCTTTTTACAGGGAAATGTTTTTGACTTTTAGTCCTCATATGCATGTTAACTTGCATCTCTAAGTAAACGAGCTCAAACAAACCTCTACCAATTGCATCTCTATCTTTGTTTATATCATGTAAAACATCCCTAGTTATGTCAAGTCTATATCTTAATATCATTTTTACCAAGTACATTATCCATTTAACGTACTTTTCAAAATGTTATTTCAAAACAAGCATTAAACGTTAACGTTTATATCAAAACCCTAATTATATGTATTGTATACATAAAAAATGAATGTACAAGACTTTAAAGCATGTGTACAAGTATCATAGCACCACATTTGAATATCTTTTCCCTCCTAAATCAAGTTACAACTTTCTAAAGCTCAATGTACAAGTCAATAATGCAAGAAAGTCAAATTAGGTCATTTTACCTCCTAAATCACTTTGGTTTCTTACCACCACTTTAGTACAAGGTACAACACTCAATGTATAGCTCCTAAATATTAAACCTAATCCCTAAATTCTTTCTAAACCCTAATCTAAAAACCTAAACCCTAAATAAAACCCTAAAACCCTAACTACACTTTAAACATAAAACTAAACCCTAAACTTAATCTTAAACCCTAATCCTTAATCCTAACACTAATCCTAACACTAAACCTTAATCCTAAAACCCTAAAGTATCTACTAATCCTATACCTATTCCCATTTTAAAAACCTAATCCCTAACCCGAAATTAAAAACAAACCGGACAACCTTTTTCTTTCTGTTTTTACCATTTTTAAACCAAGTATTACTAAACCAAGACATGTCCTTGACCTCACCTTATGTCACCAAGGTAGATTTACAAGACACTCTATATCCTCCCTTGGCCACCAAGGTTGGCCAAGTCACACCTTGTGACCCAGTATAGTCGTGGCCTCCAAACACCATCTCCACGTATCAATAGTAGTTCTAGCCTTCCTTCTCATCCTCTAGCATATCTTACTCACTCAGCTAGCTGACACTTATCAAACCTAGATGCTAAGAAATAACTTGGGCGCACCAAGGTTTTTGAACTTATATATACATATACTTAAGGCAGAAACCGGGTCAATACATATGCTGTCAGAATCACAAGTTGATTGCTGACATTGAAGACGACATCATGGACCCAGTGATGCAATGCACAACCCTTCCCAGCCATTCGAGTTTCTCTTGAAAGAAACTTGTCTCATTTGTCACGGAGACTAAACATGCAATCTACTGTCTCACTCACTCCGAGTAAGTCGGTATTGAAAAGGTGGCAGTCAGCTCCAGCCTCCGATCACTAATATCAAAGCGCACTTTCGAGTCTAGAGCCAAGAGATCATCAATTAATCTCGTTAGGACACATTTCCATTTATCTTGTCTTTCACACACTGTGGAAACAAGGTTATCTTAAGAGTCCTACGCATTATCCTTGTGATATTGCCAGAACATCCGAGTGATACGAAGGTATTCACTATGAAGATGGAAATCCTGCTAGAGCCTACATCAAACAAGCTCTAGGTAGGTGACTTGTGCGATTCTACAAGAATCAAACTTGTGTCAACTGGAAAGAAACGATGGTGCGATTCTACGTGAATCAAACTTGTTCCAGCATAAGAATTGACGGTTATTGAACATTTGACAACCAATCAAAACTATCGAAGTGTTACAAAATATTTTCATAATTAACACTTAGATTGTTTTTACAAATCAATTTTCTCTTTATTGCTAACTGTTTTATTACAGGAACATTTAAAGATGGAGATGGAGATACCGTGTTCCAACAAAATCAAGTTCATAACCGCGTGCTCATTCTCAAACGACTCATTCGAAGATATCATGAAAGCTCAAGTATCTGTTATTAAAGCTTCCGCAACTCTGAATATTCAAGCTTTCAAGATCAAGAAAAGTGTGAGCATATCATTCCGAATGACACAAGTTCACAAGATGGCAAAAGATCACATGATGATGATTAGAGATTATGATTGGATGATGATCTCAAAGAAGCTCAAAGATCACATACAAGTCAAGCTAAAGCCTAAAAGTCTAAAGTTCACTACTTCAGATTCACAAGATACAAATCAATGAAATCAAACGTTTACGAGCTATACATAAGATCAATCTGAAGATTGAAGATCTTAAGTTTAGTATTTTCAGGGGTGACCTCCCTTAGGGGGAGATTGTTAGATATTAGAAAAAGACTCGGTCACCCCGTGTATTTTACTGTTCAATATAGCTCGTAGTTTAATAGGTAAACGTATGACTTTCGGTATTGAACCGGGTACTAATACCCGGTGTATTGTAAGAACTATAAATACCTCTTCCAACTTTGGAAGAGGTAAGCAACTAGTCATTTTACACACACTCTTAAGTGTGTTTTTATTAGTTTCTCTCTCAACAATTCTCTCTCTAACTTTCTCTCTCTAAATCTCTCTAGATCTCTTTAGATCTATGCATGTTTGTGTGAATTAGGGAACCAACAAAACCCATCCCTCATCCCCCTAAGAACAATAGGAGTGCTCATTTAAACTATATCAACCATCTTAAGGAGAGTGTAGAAACAGTTAGGGAGATTGTAGAGGAAGCTAGAGTAGTTAAACCACTGGATAATGCACTTAACTATGCTTGTTAATACACTAAGCTATCTCAGGAATTGCTAGAATATGTGATTGGCACTTGCCCAAAAAGTTTCAATGAAAGAGATAGCAAGGCTCCCGCTACCCCTGTAACTAGGAAAAAGCAAGTAATTGTTAATGATAAACCAGGAACTTCATCTAGTAACACACAGAAACACGAAGTGCACCAGAAAGTTCAACAGACTAATGTCCCCATGATTCATTCTACATGAGTAAACAGTTCCACTGAAGCTAGCTCAATTGCTCGGTCGTGACTAGTATTCTATCATAAGCTTGGCAAGGATACACATCTCCACCACTAAAGCAACGGAGTAACAGGTTAATAAAGGTAAATTGGGTTTTAAAAAGCTTAAAGGGTTTGATCACTCTTTCCAATCTCTACCGATACCAATATTCTAGAAAAGATGGCAAAATCACTCATACACACCCATAACGATGGGATAGACGCATATGACTGCATTCGAACCTTAACTCGAATAAGTTAAAGAATAGGACTAGTAGTATTTATCAAAAGTTGTAAACCAGCAAGGGCGACAAACCATATATACACGTCCATAACGATGGAATAGACATACATGATTGCATTCAATTCCCTCACTCGAGTAAAACCAAGGGTTAGGATTGTCCATAGATAATAACGGAAGGAAAAGGCTGAGACCTCAATTCAAAACCACTTTCAGCATGACAGTGTATCACCCAATACTCTGGCAAGCCTTGTCCCCGAGTTCTTCCAAACATAAACAGTCAAGTGAAAGATTAATATTTATGTACTACACAAATTTTACGGGAATTTGACAAAACTTGCAAAATGTGAATCAACCCAACAGGTGTTACAGAAGGGGGAAAGTGGTTCTTGAGCAAACAAAAAGAGTTACCTAACTGAGTTATTCCATCTTTTCAAACTTTATAGAACACTTTGAAGGTGTACAAACGGCCCTCTTTAAAGAAGTTAAAGTAATGGAAAGAAATTTTTGATCAAATGAAATTAACGGAAGTGGTCCAGAATAATGTGAACATGCATGTTGCTGAAATGTAAAGGAAATAATCTTTCTCATTGAAAATGAGAATCTGATTGCTAATTGTTTGTCGAATCAACTGTTGTATGATGTGGAAAAATCACGTTGTCTAGATCTTGAAGCTGAGATGTCTAAAGTTCATAATGAGTCAAAACATATTTCAAAACTTGAAAGGGAAAACATAAATTTGCAATTAAGTATCAACATCTTCAAGAAAGTTTTTGTAATAACAAAATAACAACATCACATGAGCTCCTGATTTTAACTCATTCTTTAAGATCAAGAATCTGGAAAATCAGATTCAAGAAAAGGACAACGTGATTAGAGACTTGAAAGTTCTAGTCTCTAATGTGAATGACAGAAGCTGTGAGCCTTATAATGCTAACGATGTCACTGCTCTTATTGAACAAAATGAATGCGTTAGAGTAGAACTAGAAGAGGTGAAGCAGCATTACAAGGAATTGTTTGAGTCTATTCAGATCACGCGTGCTTCCACTAATGAAAAGACATCTTCCTTGTTAACACAGATTGAGGATCTAAAGGCTCAATTAGAAGGCAATTTGAAAGTTGCCGCTAGAAGTTCTGTCAAAACAAAAGTTCTTGCTCCTGGTATGTATGCCATAGATGTAGAACCAATCCCTCCTCGCCTTAAGAACAATAGGAATGCTCATTTAACCTATATCAACCATCTTAAGGAGAGTGTAGAAACAGTTAGGGAGATTGTAGAGGAAGCTAGAGTAGTTAAACCACTGGATAATGCACTTAACTATGCTTGTAAATACACCAAGTTATCTCAGGAATTGTTAGAATATGTCATTGGCACTTGCCCAAAAAGTTTCAATGAAAGAGATAACAAGGCTCCTTCTACCCCTGTAACTAGGAAAAAGCAAGTTACTTTAAATGATAAACCAGGAACTTCATCTAGTAACACACAGAAACACGAAGTGCACCAGAAAGTTCAACAGACTAATGTCCCTATGATTCATTCTACAGGAGTAAGCAGTTCCACTCGTGCAAGCGGATCAAAGCCTAGAAGCAATACAAAGCACAATAGGATCCTGCCAGCTAAGAGTGTGAATAACAAGAAAGTAGAAGACCATCCTAGAACAAATAAGTCTGTTTGGACAAAAGTGAATCGGGTTGATTCTAGCATTAGCTCTAAGCGTGTTGTAATTAATTCGAATTCTGAATCTGTGTGCAAAACGTGTAACAAATGTTTGAATTCTGCAAATCATGAAATGTGTGTTGTTAATATTTTGAGCTCTGTGAATGCTACCCCCACTGTTAAAATTGTCTTGAATAAAGGGAAGCAGATTTGGAAACCAAAAGGCAAACTGTCTGATAACAGTTTGAACAAGACCAAACAGATTTGGCAACCAAAAGGCAAACTGTCTGATAACAGTTTGAACAAGACCAAGCAGGTTTGGAAAGCAACGGGTAAACTATTTGCTAATGTTGGTTATCAATGGAGACCCACAGGAAATAAATTCACCTCAGGAAAACTTAATTGTGGTTATCAATGGAGACCCACAGGAAAGAAATTTGCCTTAGGAGAACTGTGCCCTTTAACTAGGTTTCCTGTGACATGTACTACTGTGTCAGCTAACCAACAGGACCCCAACACAAATTGGGGATCCGAAATTCCAAACCCTCCAAATTCGACTGTTTTCAAATGCAGGTGGTACAGATCATCCTTTGGTATCTGGACTCAGGCTGTTCAAAACTCGATTTAGAGGAATGAATGGCTCCTGTACGCATCAGTTCAGGACCCGAGCCTATGTTGATGTTTGGACAAAACAGTTCAAGCCTCGTTCTTCATCAAATGATGTCTGCTCAAATCAGTTCAAGCCTCGGTCTTCATTGTCAAAAGACGTTTAAACAAATCAGTTCAAACCTCGTTTCTCAAATGTCACAAAGGCGTCTGCTGGCATCTCTTCAGGCCCCGTTCCTTAAAGAGAAGAAAGGTGTACGCTTCAGTGCGCTTTATCTTCAACAGAAGAGAAATCTTCTTGTTCTTGATCATTCTCATCAACAAGTTTCATATTTTTTCCATGCTCGTTCAGTCGTTAAGTGGATCAACGTAGATCAGCTGGTATTCTAATTCACTAGATCAAAAATGGCAATCACAATGTGTATGCAATTTTTGAAGGGGAGAATAGTGAATCTAATGTGATCAACACAGTTAAACTTGGTCTCTCAATGTGTATGAAACGATCGAATGTGAAAGAGATATGAAAAAGAAGAGATGAACAGATCCTTCATTGCTCGGAGTGGTTACAAATTAGAAAGGGAAACCTTCTCTTGGATCTACAGAAGTTTCAAAAGAATCCTATCTTTCGCATTTCAGTTGATATTCGTTAGAACACAAACTTTGTTAGGGCATTCACTACATCAACAAATGTCCCTTCTATCCATATTCAGCTATTCTGGAATACTCTGACTCATGATGTAAAGACTGGGGTTTATAGCTTTCAAGTTAATGAGCACTGGCTTACTCTAAGTGTTGATCTTCTTCGGAAGGCCTTAAATGTCACTCCTGTAGACTAAGCTCACCCATTCGAGTCACCTCTAACTGGTAACACGGACATAACATTCACAAGGAGAAGAGTTCCTTCAAACTGGTTGATGAAGACAAAGTTCAACCGGCTCCTAAACCTTATATGGATGATTATGAGTACAATCTATAACAAGGTACTTAAATGAGCTTGGAAGTCTCTCAGGCATATGGTCAAGCACATGTTAACAGAGTGGCTATTCGTGAACCTGCTCCATAGACCACCAGAAAACTCACAGTAGTTGAAGTTAAGGGGAAAGGCAGTGCTACAGATGTACAAGCTGCAAAGTCTCTTCTAGAACTGCATAAGACAAAGAAACAACGTACCATGGATTAATGCATATTCCAGAGGTAGATTATAGCATCTCAGGATGAAACTACTGGACCTTCTGTACATCCTGAGGATGCTACATCCACAAAGATGGTTCGTGAAACTCTATCTCATGCAGATGCTGAATCTGGTGGTAATTCAGAAAAGGTTGGATCAAACTCTGAACAAAGTCATGTGGCTCTTGCTGGACCAAACCCTGAGCACATGCATGATGTCTTCCTTGCTACTAATTACCCTAAGGTACATGAAAGCTTGAAGCATACGACTAAGGAACATGTCCACCTGGAGAATCCACCGAGCTCATCCAGAACCCTTTCATCAATGAAGAATCTTGAGGATTCATGAGTGGGAAGCAGATGATGAAGAATTGGCTTATGTACATTTCTGTGCATAACCCGGGCCTTTTCGTAAAGGAAAATACACGTTTCAGTGCATTTATCCTTAGCAATGAAAAGAGAAGTCTTTTCAGTCTTGAGCTACAATAACAAAACATTCAAAGTTGTGAGCTCATGACAATAGTTGGCAATCCCTCTCGTCCTGTATCTACCAGAAAACAGTTAGCATCCGATGCTTTGTGGTGCTGTTTCCATACTGAACTGTCCAAAGTCGAACCCAACAACTTCAAAATGGCCGTGATAGAAGACTGCTGGTTTCAAGCCATGCAAGATGAAATTCACGAATTTGATCGACTTGAAGTATGGGAATAAGTACCTCGCCCAATCTATGTTATGGTTATCGCTCTCAAGTGGATCTACAAAGTGAAGCTTGATGAATATGGTGATGTACTGAAAATCAAAGCTCGGTTAGTTGCAAAGGGATATCGTCAGGAGGAAGGTATTAATGTTGAAGAATCGTTTGCTCCAGTTGCACGGATAGAGGCCATCAGAATATTCATTGCCAATGCTGCAACCAAGAATATGATCATCTACCAGATGGATGTCAAAACTGCTTTTCTGAATGGTGATCTTCAAGAAGAAGTCTTTGTCAGTCAGCCTGAAGGATTTGAAGACCAGGATAATCCTACTCACGTTTATCGTCTGAAGAAGGCTCTTTATGGGCTAAAGCAGGCACCAAGGGCGTGGTATGACACACTATCAAAGTTCCTTTTGGCCAACAATTTCTTCAAGGGTGCCGTGGATCCAACGTTATTCACACGCAAATCAGGATTCGAGAAGAAGTACGTCGGGAAGTGCTCAGTTTCTTGGAGATAGATTGGTTAGCTGGTCATCAAAGAAGCAAAGAAGCACGGCCATCTCAACAACAGAGGCAGAATACATTGCAATGTCTGGATGCTGTGCTCAAATCCTTTGGATGAGATCTCAGCTAAAAGACTACGGCTTTCTGTTCAATAAGATTCCTCTGTACTGTGATAACAAAAGTGCCATTGCTTTAAGCTGCAACAATGTCCAGCACTCACGATCTAAGCACATCGACATACGACACCATTTCATTCGAGAGCAAGTGGAAAATGGAGTGGTTGAACTCTACTTCATGGAAACAAACTATCAACTAGCAGATATCCTCACAAAAGCTTTACCAAGAGAGCATTTTGAATTTCTACTCCCACGACATGGGATGAAGAGTTTAACCCCTGAAACCCTCAAACGCCTTTAAGAAGGAGAGGATGAGTAAATGAAGTGTCCTCATGTATCCTTTGTACACAAGTACATAAAAATAGACTTGGTAAATATTTGAAGTCATTTGGAATTACAAAATGGTTTGCAATTACTTCAAATTGCAACCCGGTTCTTATTTGAAAGAAAGATTGTAGTCTTACAGACAGCTTTTCCTAACAACGGGTAATTAATTTTGCTCAGGCATGGATTACTTTATATCCATGCAACTTGGGATTAATGTATGTTTCAGTGCATTTTTCTTAATTCGGAAGAGAAGTCTTCCTGTTTGATAACCAAATAATTTTTCTTAATTGATTCTTCAAAATTATTTGTGTTAACCACGGTGGTAAAAGTGTTGTTTGAAAATCAATCCGGACAATTTGACACTCAATCAATGACTACAGCTCTTTCAATAGAAAACGGGTCATCGATTAAGGGGGAGAGTGTTGTTCAAATTTAATGTCTGGGTGCCGATTGGAAAGTGTAACCGGGTCTTGGAGAGACAAAAGAAGCTAAGGAACCAAATCTTCAGAGCTCTCACTGCATCAGCTGATGTTCCCTCTAGCGTAACAGAGACAACTGATACAACATCAACACTTCCACCACCACCACCTCCACTACAAAAACCTACAGGTCATCGAGATATTTGGGAGAAAGTTAAAGATCAGAAATCTCGAATGCATCATTAGTGGAAGACTCAGAGATATTGGCTACCAACTAATCAAGAGAAGTGAATGATTAAGATCAATATCATCGGTAATGCAACATACATCTTGTACATTCTAAGTAGTATGGAATTTGATGTTATGTGTCAGGGAGAACTGTACCAAAAGACTGACCATGCATTTTACTTAACTGGAGTTATAAGGTTGGTAAGGTTAGGTATTATTCCCAATGATCCAGCCATAACCGGAGGGATCTACCCAGGGACAATCCACTAGTTAGTGTAGAAGTCCTTAGGTATGACATGGAAAAGGAGTAAAAGTGAGAATAAGGGAAAAGTGCCGACTGAGATGGAGCTAGTACAGGAATAAACCCAACAAGGTTCTAGTCATGAAGTCTCGGTAAGCTCTGAAGGGGTTGAAGAATTAAAAAGAATTGTAAAGATAAATGGTGTAAAGAAAGAAGCCCTCCATTCACTTAGGCAGAAACCGGGTTAATTCATATGCTGCCAGAATCACTAAGATGATTGTTGACATTGAAGATCGACATCATGGACCCAGTGATGCAATGCACAACTGGTTCGTGGTAGAAGAACAAATTTAATATACGTATAGTATTATTAATCTCGTAAGAATTCTTTTCCAAAATTACTTCTCAATCAAGAGAAATATAAGGTAAAAAATCTCACAAAAGAAAACACAATTCGTATATTTTTATCCGGGAAGTACTTTTTCTCGGGTCGTGTCCCAACGAAATCGTGAATTGAGAATTTAGGAATAATTCGGATTCGAGCTAAGAATGATAAAGAGATTTTTGAATTTTTGATTACACCACAAAATATAATAGCATGAATTAAAAACAATTAACTAGCACAAAATTCAAATGCACGAAACGTAAATCGCGAGCTAAAACTGAAATTTAAAATCTAAAACACGACTTTTAACAAATTTTATACCTAAAAATCACAAATTTAAAATGAAAATTTTAGGAAAAAGAATTAGAATTTTTTATGTATTTTTGAATTTTTTATGATTTTTCTAAGATTTAATGAATTAACAAAAATAAACTTTTTCTAAAAATTAACACTAAAATTTTACTTTTATTTTTCAAAAATTCTAGATTTAAAATGAAAATTAATGCAAAAAGAATTTTAATTTTTCAACTATTTTTCTATTTTTTATGGATTTTATAAGAAAAAGGAATTAACTAAATTCTATTTTAATTTCTAGAAAATATACAATCTTTAATGAGAAAAATATAGAACATAATTTTTTATAAACTAATTAAGTGCAGAAAAATTATAGAACAAAAAGCCCTAATTTTAAAACCTCAATTGAACCCTAATTTGTCCAATTAAAACTAAACCCTAATTTTATTTAAACTAAATTCTAAAATATTAAAATTATTTTATTTAATAAGAAGAACAGGGTAGAAATTGAAAGATAGTAAACTACAGGGTAGGCGGGCTAAATTTGGCAAATTTACACCATAGAGAAAACGGGTACCCTTGTAGTTTAAGAAAAGTACTAAACAGACCCTAGCTTATTTCCTATTTTTGGCTTATTAAATTTTGAGAATTAGCAAAAACTTAAAACTACAAAGTTGCTTAACAGCTTATTCTAAACAACTTTAATAAAGGCAATATGAACTTTTACCCAAAGAATAAGCTGAAAAATAAGCTGTAAGTTGCTGTTTACAGAAAGTGCTTGTTTGCTAACTTTTTAGGATTTTTGCTTATTTTGAGCTTAATAATTGATAAAAGCTGAAACTAAAAGCTGCTTATTGAAGATTAAGATGTGTATTAAAAGAATCTAAACTAATAATAACCTGTGTTTAACAAATTTAGAAAGAAAATGAAAATGAAAAGTAGCAAAGTTCTAAGTGAACTGTTTTTAAGCTTTTTACTTATAAGCTAAAAGGCTTATTTTTGGACCTTTGGTGCTGATTTTTTGAAAATAAGCTACTCTAGTAGAGTGAGTTCTACTTAGGTAAAAGGTTTTATAAAACTCTACAAGGAAATGAGAAAAATCAAAATGGAAAAGTGGCAAAAATTATGCTAAATTGAAGTGTGCACTTGCTGGTGCACTTTGCAGCTGATGCAAATGGTAATGCACTTGAGATGCAGGCTAGAATTTTCAAACTAATACTACACTAAATGCATTAAGTGGACACAGCTAAACTTTAAACTATAAGTGCCTTTTAAGTTCCTAAAATCTAAACCTATTACAACTTAAATTTGCCCTGGTGCTGTGAAAAAGATTTTAGAACCTAAACCTTTGGATTTAACCACCTAAACCTGAAAACCTTTGTAAAACCTTATAAAATGACTACACTTAGCTGTGTAAAGAAATTGACAAGTTTACTTTGACTTTAAGAGTCAAAGTAAGCTTTTACCAAACACTCCTTTAAGTGACTTGTCAAAAACTATTTTATACTTAAAATCTATTTAATACTAAAACAGCTTAATCCTAATATCCACTCTTATTTATAATAAACTAATTAAGCTTTTTAAACTTTTAAATGCCTAGCTTATTAGTTATAATAAGCTAGTTTCTCTTGGAGCTCATTCTATTACTCAAGAAAAAGTTTTAAAAAATGAAAGATAGAATTGATTATAACTAGAACAAAATCAAAACTAAAATACTTATAGGCTCACTAAGCTAAAGGAGACAGGATTATTAAAAGGATTAAAGAGAAATAAGCAATGTAGCAATAAGCTATGAATTAGCTAAATGGAAAATAAGAAAAAGTTACCTGAAATTGAAGAGTCTTCTTCACTAGACATTGTGTGTGTGAATGGAGTCTCGGTGTGATCCTAATGGCTTCCACAAGCCTCTAAACCTTAAAAATCAAAATAAGCTGAATTTGAGCTTATTTACTCTTTGCTTCCCAAAATGAACTCAAATGTTTTCAAGTGATCATGTTTTTAATGTGAATAGGTAAAAATAAGTAAATGAAACCTTAATGAACAAAGTTTAACTAATGTTGAGCTTATGAGAATCAATAAGCTCACTTAGCTTATTTAGAGCTTATTGATCAAAAACGATTTGAAATTAAAAACTAGAAACACAATAGGCTGGTAAACTGAATATATTTCACAAATGAAAAAGTACAAGATGTAAGGAAAGATTACAAGAGCTTAAGAGCTTATTAACTAAAGTCTTAAAAGAAATTGCTTAATTTTGAAAGAAATACAAACTAGAAATTTTAAAACAAAAACAACAACAGAAAAATGAAGTCCTATCCTTCTATTTATAGAGGAGGGGTGAATGAGGAGGGAGCTTTAGAATGGTTCTCATTCAAATCACATCCGTTGATCATTTGTAGGTGAATTTAAGCCGTTTGATCAATTTAGTGAGGTGTTTGCACCAATTAGCTGCTGCCACGTGTTGGATTGTGAGTGGGGAGAGCATATGAACGAAATTGGGTCTTAAAAAGGAGCGGGGGAGGGTAAATTCACGATTTGGGTTGTGTTGATTCTTGGCGGGAAATTCAGTTAAGGTTGGTTAGGAGCTGCGATATAAGCGGGTTCTGTTTTGAAAGTTTGGAGGATTGACACAACTAGCCCTTGTCTTTTGTCCCGCCCAAATGTAGTTATAATGCAAGTTTGTAATTGGCAGAATGAGTCCTTGTGTTTTTCTTTCTTTCTTTCTTCTTTATAAAACAAAGTTTCTTCTTTTGCAACTTTAGCCCTTGAATCTTTAAAACTTCTCATAAGCTCTTTAATCTTTGAATTCTTGTCAATAATGGCCCTTTGACTTTATCTTGGGACTTTGACTTCTTTGTTTCTTTCTTTGACTGAGTTTGACTGTGTCGGGCTGATCCGGCTGTGATTTCTGGCTGATTTCTTTGTCTTGCTCTTGACTCTTTGTCTTTTTCCCGTTTCTTGTTGGTTTTTGATCGTTTTTGCTTCTTTTTGTCTTTTCAATCCTTACCTGCACAATTGGACACAAAAGCACACATTTTCTACTCTTTTGGCATTTAATTGGCTTTTATTTGGCAAAATCCCGGGTAAATTAGTATACAATTAAGCAAATATCAATAAACTAGTCATGGTTGTGAACTAGCAAGGTTGTAAGTAAGAAGTGTAAGTAAAATGTGAGAAAAATGGTGTTTGAGGATGATGATTATAAAGAAAAAGTGGTGATATGAATTGTTGGTTCTTGGATTATATGGAGAACATGTTATATCCTAATGTTTAAGATCCCATATAGTATCATATAGCATGGTTATAAGATAAAGTATAAAAAGTTAAAAATCAAGAAAATTTAAATTTTGGCGCATGGCCTGGTGAGCCACGGATCCACCAAAATAACGGACGGATCTACCATATGGTGGATCCATAGCGCGCTCACTCTCGCGCGCTCGCATCGCTCTCTCTCACGCTCATCAGACACATACATTTATGCCCCCCCCCCCCCTTTCAAAAAAAATCATAAAGCAAGCATCATTATCATCTACTAAATATCATCCATACGATAACATTATCTATAACACATAGCATTTCAGATTCAAGCATGCAAAACGAAAATAAACAAAAAAACCCAAGCTTGCACCCTTTAAAACCCTAGATTTCCAAGAAAAACCCTAGCTTCCTTTTCTTGTTTCCATACTTGAAAATGGTTAACCAATGCTTCAAATCATCTTGAGGTATCTTAGATATTATATGTTAAGGCTTGTAAATAGTGTAGAATAAATTTGTATGGATTGTTTGTGTTGGGGATTTTGAGCCGTGGGCTTATACAAGCATAAAAGGAGAGTTTTTGTTGATTTTTGCTAAGGAAATGGATATGTGTTCTTATCTCTTGCAATGTATAAGTAATATACATGTAGGACTAGTCAATGAGACACCAAGAGGGTCTTAAGGGAGTCTTAGTCTTGGTCTTTGGTCAAGGTTTGAAGAAATTGAATAGATGTTCCCTAATAGTTAAGGTTATCCCATGAAAACAAGGAAGGATGTTTTCTTATGATATTTTCTTGTATCCTCATGACCATATCTGGCCCTATATGCATATACATGATATATTTTTTTGATTTTTATGTATTGGGTATAAAAGTGGGTATTTATTGAAGCGTAGAAAAGTTTTGGTGGTTTCGGGTATGCCTAAATGCAATTTATCGCGAAACGTAAACACTTTACGCAACCAATAAAAATAAAATGAACAAAGTTAATAATTATCATCAAAATAATTACTTAACACTTTCTTGATGTAAACATTTAATTGTTTGATGCCCGTTTACATTGAACGCTAATTTTTAGCATACGCGATTTAACTTAACGTTTACGATTTAAAGCAAACGCGTACAATACAAAAGATACATTGTGGATTTATTGACGACGTCAATGACCCTAAAACATGGGGTGTTATACTTATCTTGGTTATGTTAGTTATATTGACGTGGGATGATCAAGTTTTGTGAAATATGGATCATTTGTTTGTGAGCTATTGTAGTTTAGAATGGATGTAAGCGACCATTCATTGCTTTAAAAGCAGTGTCCTTCATGAGGAAGATCTAGAAGAATTCTGAATTCTCTTAAAGTAAAAAAAAATTCTTCATAGATGTTGAAAGAGACAAACCAATCATTGTTTAATGAGTAAAATTGAAAAGATCGATAGAGTTCAAAGAGAAATTATGGGTAAATTTTTCCATTTAAGTGGTAGAAGGATTGAAAACCATTTTTAAGGAAGATTTCTTTAAGATTGACTTGAGTGTTGAAGTTGTTATCAATGATTCTTCCCTTATGTATAGAGTGGTTTGCAAAGTCTTCATATGACATTGGATATCTAAGGAGTTTATTATGATTTCTATGAGAAAATATTATAAATGATAATGACTCGATAAGCGAAAAATAGGAATATAATATAAATTCTAAGTGAATGTTCATATCGACTTGATGTAGGTGTGTGGTTTGCTTGACTCAAATAAAAGAAAAATAGTTATAATACTAGTAATAAGCAAACCTTAATGAACATTACTCTAGATGAATGGAACGAAAAATGCTTATGAATTAAGCATTTCGTATATACATTCATGAGACCTAATGCATGAAGAAAAATGTATTTGCATTGTATTAACAATGTTGTTAAACAACTCTTGTTTTTAAAGGTTCTTAGAAGTGAAGTTTCTAAAAATCATAACTTGGAGTTTTTGGCGAAAAATGATTTTTGTCGAATCGCTTCAGTTATGCTTTTTAAGTGTCATAATAGTTATACATTGCTATATCTTAGTTCTACTTGTGCGAAAATAGTATGAAAAATTAAAATCCCCAAATTATTTAATTTAAGCAAAATCAAAACCCTAGACACAAAATTAAGAAGAAAATAAGATGAAATCACTTACAATAGTTGTTATAGATTGATGATTTGTTAATGATCTTGTAGATTAATTGCTCCAATTGCCGATTTGTGTTATGTTTGTTTAAGGGTTAGTGTTTGAGTTCGTGGGTGAGTTTGTATAATAATAGTTGTGGTCTCAATTTGTTTAAAATCTGTTATTTACCAGCGATCTGTAACGCACGGATCCACCTAAATAATGCACGGATCTCCATATGGTGGATCCGCGATCCGCATGTGTCCACAAATATGGACATAGTTGATTTTTAAGCAAATTGAGATATGGTGTTCTGTTTTTGGCAATTAGAGTGCGTTATACTTACTATTAGGAGTATGTGATATAATTTTCGGAGTCAACGTCCAAGTTTTAAGTGAACCGTGCAACTTGTCGTGAATTTCCTGGAAATTCAAAGTAGTCGATCCTACTAGGAGTGTGTTATCTTTTAGCATAAGTTTGAACATTACTAATAACACAATCATTTATGAACATTTATACTTAACAAAACATCGTCAACACAAGTGTGAGTTGCCATTCGATGATTGTTCTTTTCGTCCTTTTTAATCGATTTCGTAATTTTCATGTATTGACCATACATGTAGATTTTATAAAATATCTATGGTCATTTTATTGATATTTTCTTTATCTAGTAAAATTCTAATCTCGATTATGTTCACGATCAGAAGTTTTGTAATTGGAACTTGTAATGAGAATTAACATCTTTTGAATAATGATTAATTACTACATTAAATTTGCTGATAACCGTGTCAATTCATATGCTGCCAAGAATCACTAAGAAGATTTGCTGACATTGTACGATCGACATCACGACCCAGTAATGCAATGCACAACCCTCCCTACCACTCAGATCTTTAAAAAGTTTCTGTTTTCATTTCTCAACAGAGACTAAACACGTTTTATCTTATTGACATCTCACTCCGAGTCAGTTGATATTGAACAGGTGGCAGTCTGCTCCAGCCTTTGATTACTAGAACCAAAACACACTATTGAGTCTAGAGCCAAGAGATCATCAATTAATCTCATTAGGACACACATCCAATTCTCTTGTCTTTTACACACTGTGGAAACAAGTCTATCCTAAGAGTCCTACGCATTATCATTGTGAATATTGCCCAGAACATCCGAGAGAAACGAAGGGTTTTTCACAATGAAGATGGAAATCCTCTAGAGCCAACATCAAACAAGCTCTAGGTAGGTGACTTGTGCGATTCTATAAGAATCAATCTTGTGACAACTGGAAAGAAACGATGGTGCGATTCTGTGAATCAATCTTGTTCCGGTATAAGAATTGACGGTTATTGATCATTTGACAAACAATCAAAACTCTCGAAGTGTTACAAAACTCTTTCATAAGAAACACTTAGTTTGTCTTTTCAAATCAATTTTCTCTTATACTAACTGTTTTCATTTACAGGATATCTTAAAATGGAGATGGAATGAAATCCTCAGTTCTGAGTTGTCAATTAAAATAACCGAATGCCAAGACACGTCCTACACCTCAGGATGTTTATGAAAGACCTCATAAATGGTGTCCAAGCTTCCGCAAACTCTGATGTCATGTATTTCTTCACAAGTGCACAAGATGGCGATCCATAAGATGATGTAAGATTATGTTTGGGAGATGATCTCAAGAAAGCTCAAGATCACAGTCAAAGACAAGCATAAGATGAATCAAAAGATCTCTACCCTAAATGTACAAGATGTTAAAATGTCCACGAGCTAAAGACAGAAGTGATTAAGTTTGGTATTATCAGGGGTGACCTCCCTTAGAGGGAGATTGTTAGATATAAGAAAAAGACTCGATCACCCCGTGTATTTTACTGTTTATTATAGCTCGTAGTTTAATAGTTAATAGTACGTTTTTCGGTTTTAAGTCGGGTACAAATACCCGGTATAATGTAAGTACTATATATAGCCTCTTCCAACTTTGGAAGAGGCAAGCTAGTCATAATTTCATTTACAAAGAAAACACTTTCTCTCTCTAGATATTCTCTCTCAAGTGTTTCTCTCTCTAGAAACTAGCCCGATCCAAGAATCGACCCCGTGTTATGATATAGGATATACCACATTCATACAAAGGGATTTTCACGGGACATACATACATACACTAGTTGTTGCATTAGTTGATTAGACTAGATGCATTCATGATTGATATACATGTTATGATATAAATGTATATCACTATAAGAGTCTTATATTAAATACTAATATAAGCTATTTAAGGATTTTCAAACATACCTTCATTCGATTCTGTAGGATTGCCAGTTACATACACTAGATATATCCAGCCCATTTGGAGGTTATTAGATATTGGATCCCCAGGAGTGTTGGACCGAGCACGAGGGACGCCCTGGATGCTTGTGATGGACTATATGTGCAGTCGCCTTATATAGGCCCCCCCATCACTAGACTACATACTGGCCCCCGAGACCATAGCACTACCTCTACCAACTTTGTTCCAGACCTGATTATTTTGGATTTATGCCACCGAGATGAGATACTTCCACAGAGGAGCAGCCACTGCCTGCTGCTGACTCCCTACTGAGACTCACCTACTGCTGATTCCACCAGGCTATATTCCCCGAGTCCGATCTTAAGAGGATCCAGAAGGCGGATGACGATGAGGACCCTGAGGAAGATCCAGTCGATTATTCCTGCTGACGGAGGAGATGATGGCGATGATGAGGATGAGCCATCTGATGATTATAGGATGAGGAGATTGGTATTAAGGCTGATGACGAGGAGGAGGAGGAGCACCCAGCTCCTGCCGACTCTACAGTTGTTGCTTTACCAGCTATTGATCAGGCCCCATCTGCTGAGGAGACTGAGCCGTTTGAGACTGACAAGTCTGCGGTCATGCCACCACCACACCCTGCATATCGTGTGACAGCTAGGATTTCTATTCCAGCTCCAGTACCTACACCAGCTTAGTTTGATTCAGATGTTGCCAGACTTATCGCTATATCTACTTCACCATCATCACCACTTTCCCCATGGTCATCACCACTTCCCTAGATACCTTCTCTACCACTACCTCTGATACTATCACCACTACCAGTATCACCACCACTACCTCAGATTCCCTCACCACCACTACTAGTATCATCACCAGTACCTGTGTTATCTCTATCACCACCTGCTAGTCTTATTCGTCCATTAGGCTATCAAGCTGGTATGATCCGGCTGAGAGCCGAGGCCTCATCTACTTCCCATTTACTACTATTACCACCACCCATCATACTCTCCTACACCAGACCAGATGCACCATCATCGGGGACACTACCTTTACATTTACTCTCTACCGACCGTATAGAGGACAGACCCGAGGTTACCTTACCACCTCAAAAGAGGTTAGGTATCACTCTTGGTCCTGGATATGAGGTCGGAGAGAGCTCATCTGCTGCTGCTGCTAGACCGGCTGGAGGTCTTAGGGCAGACTATGGTTTTGTTTCCACTATTGATAGGGAGATCAGGCATGATCTAGAGAGGGATGTTGGATATAGGATCACCGACTCTTAGGATGAGATAGTTGAGGCCATGCAGGGAATACCAGTAGTTATCGATGTGGCAGAGTTTAGCCAGAGGATGACATAGTTTGAGACTAGGGTTAGGCGAGACAAATACGAGGTTTATACAAGGTTGGATGATGAGCAGACTGGGCGAAAACTATTGGCTGGTCAGCTCAACA
>BQNB010108875.1:0-22870 GCA_026074375.1 Tanacetum coccineum | reverse complement strand
ATGTTACCGTAGAAATACGAATTATTGATAAAATAATACCTTTACTGCTTTTCCTGAATATACCTGAAGGGTTTAGCCTGAGCTAAGAACGTTTTGATTCAAAGCTCTGATACCAAGATGAAAATTACGTTGCCAGGAAATAAAAACATAAAGTTTAAATGATAACAGTTTAGCCATCTTCAAGTCCATGCCACTCCGTGCCATAAGATGTTCAGTTACCTAAGATAAACATGCTAAAAAGTCAACACAAAGGTTGAGTGAAATTCATAGGGTTATAGTAAACAGTTTTGAATACAAGCTCAATAGTGGGTTACGTTGTTATACACACATAGTTTGTAATAATTGCAACACATACAATTATCATGAAAAATAGTGTTATTGCCCTAAGCTCATGACACCGAAGCCTTAGGTTAATCAATAACCACAAATAATTGCCCCAATGGGTGTCTTTGCCAAATACTCGTAAAGTTATTCAAATGTGTGCTATTGGTTACCGATAGTATAGGTACACCAACGGGGAGTCCAGTCCCAAATAGATCTATTCACAGCATTCGCATTAACCCCGACGAGTAATTAACGGTTCATGATAGTGTGGACTTAATGGCAAAAGTAGGGACTTAGGCAATAATGTATCAGGATAGAATACAAAAAAATACATGCATTCATGGTTTATAGCATGTATCCCCCTCGCGGGTTTATGAAATATTTAAAAGATTGAATGCGAGGCTGTGAACTCACCTTAACAGTACAGGGAAATCTGATTGATGGCAAAAGTATATGAAATGAAAGTAACGGCTTCGTCACACAACTTGGGTAATATGTCAAGTCTTAGTTTGATTGTTTATCTTTCAAAACTTCATGAAGTTTAACATTTGATTTAATAATTTATGGAAATATTGTATCACTGTTCGGGTCATCATAATTCAGAGGTCATGTAGTAAACGTTTGAGGAGCCAGGACACTTTAAATCGTAAATCCAGCAAACTCGTCAAAACGTATACGCAAATGAAACTCCTCACATGAAGCTCCCTAGTAACGTGATACGATAAAATTTTAAGTTTCTTCAAAAGTTAGTCGATTATAAATTACGTTAAATATATAACGTAATTGTTTTATAATGCGTCGATAGTTGATTAATAGCGATAAATGTATCGGGTTTTAATAAAATTGAGTCTTATAATATTAATATATATTTTTATAATTTATATAGAAATATTACATTTTATATTTTTAAGAATGAAAAAATGGCAATATATACCCTTGATTTACATATTTTTACAAATTTAATCCTTTATATATATAAAGTATATATATATATATATTAAACCTTTGACTTTAAAACTTGGCAAAACAGCCCCTTGTAGTTATAACTTTAGGATAATGACATTTTGGCCCAAAACTATAAAATTTCAGAAATTTACAATATATACCCTTGTGCATGAAAATATTTGTGATTTTAGTCCAAAATTCATAATCTTGATATTTTTCACTATAGAAAGTAATTTGCAGGTTATAACTTATTAAAATAAGTTAGAATAATTAAGTTTTTAAAAGTTTGAACTTATGAATAGAGCTTATGAGCTCGAAAACACCAAAATGGGTTCGTTTGGTTTTAAAAATCAACCCGATGGGTTTGAATGTTTAAGACTTGTTTAAAAGCTTATAAAAATGATTATTGAACTTATATAAATAGATTTTAAGATCTGTAGGAGCTTATAGCTTATAGATTTTACGAAGATGAATTTATTAGGGTTTCATGGTGCGTTTGGTTTTAGGAAAAACCAAACCGAATGGTTTGTGGTTCAAAGCTTTTAACAAGAGGCTTAAACATGATCCATAGGAGCTTATTAAAGTTTTAAAACAGAATATGAGTTTATTGAACAAGATATAAGCTTACTTGGGCTTGAAAATGGGTCGAATTGAAGGTTTTGGGTTCGCACGCTTGGAATGGAGTTCAAAGGCTTCTTTCTTCTTTCTTCTTGGCTTCTATCTGATCTTAGGGACTTCATTTCTCTTCCTTAGCTTGCATAGAACCTGATTTAAAAGTAGCTTTGAGTTTGAATGAGATATGGAAATGTATGTATGTATGTCGTGTATTTATAGTGTTAGGGGAGGAGTAGGGAGCAAGTTTGTGTGGAGTGGGGATCAAGGAGCTTGGAGTAAGGACCAAGGTACACTAAAGTGGTGACCAAGGAGGTTAGAAACTAGCTATGGTGAGGTGTAAGGTGGTGGAGGGGTGCGAATGGACAAGGAGGTGACAAGGATGGTTTTTGCTTGGTAACCAAGTGTTGTAGCAAGCAAGGAGGTGGGTAATGATGATGTCAAGGTGATGGTAGGGTGCTAGCTTAAGGTGCTTGCTTGATTTAAAATAGGTTTAAAAGTGGTTTAGGGTGTTTCGGGTCATATTAGGGTTTTCGGGTTAGGTTTTATGGTTTAATTCGAGTTAGGGTTAGGGTTAGGGTTTAGGATAGTTTAGGGTTTATATGTTAAGCATTATGTGTTTGTAACTTATGCCTAAGAGCTTGTACGAAATCTAGAAGGAAAAAGGAGGGAAAATGAGCTTATTTGAATTCGTGCTTCATTAGATTGTACATTGAGCATGAGGGACTTGTACATTGACTTGGAGGGAAATTATATTTCAAATTTTATGCATTGATTACTTGTAAACATGCCTTGGAAACTTGTACATTTATTTTGTACGTAATTATTACATATAGTTAGGGTTTTGATATAAACGTTAACGAATAATGCTCATTTAGTAATAATGTCATGAAAACTACGTTAAATAGATAACGTACATGGTATAAAGGATATTAGAATATTGACTTGACATATTAAGAGGTTTACTTGATATAAACGTAGATAGAATTGGCATAGGTAGTTGCGTGAGCTTGTTTACTTTAGTTATGTAATCTAAGTTACATAATGAGATAAAGCAAAAATTTCCCTGTAAAAAGGTGGTATATATAGATGTTACATTGCATCTAATTTAATAGATGGATATTACATTGCATCTAATTTAATTAGAAGATAATTATATTTTGAAAATTTGCAGGTGTTAAAGACCCCCCAACCTTAAAGAAATCTTGTCCCGAGATTTTAGAGTTGGACTTTGAAGTGATGATGGAAAATAGAAAGTGGATATTTGGCATTAAATCATCTTCGCGAGTTTCCCCACGTAAACTCAGGTCCTCTTATTAGAGTTCCATCTATAATTTGACTATAGGAATACGACTATTGTCCTTAGGTTGCTTGACTTCCTCCGATCCATAATTCTTTAACTGGTTCTTTCCACAAGTTGAGTTTTGTCATCAAAGTCCGAAGCCTTTCATTGGAATGATAAGGATACGCCAATAAGCAATTTCTTTAGATTAATGAAACGTGAAGGTATTGTGGACCATTTTTGATTCTTCAGGAGGAAGTTCAAGTTTATATGCCACTGGACCGACTCTTTTAAGAATCTTAAATGGTCCAATGTACCGGGGATTAAGCTTTCCTTGTTTTCCGAATTGGATGACACCTTTACGAGGTGACACTTTTAACATAACTCGTTCTCCAACTTGAAATTCTAAAGGCTTTTATTTTTTTTTTTTTTTTTTTTAGTAGTCATGGGGAGGGATGGATGACACCTTAACAGGTACACTTTTAACATAACTCGTTCTCCAACTTGAAATACTAAAGGCTTTTTTTATTTTTTTTTATTTTTATTTAGGTATGTTTTTTTTTTTTTTTTTAATTTTTTTTTTTTTATTTTTTTATTTTTATTAATTTTAATTTTTTTTAGAGTTTTTTTTTTTTTTTTTTTTTACCTTACATTTGCGTACACTTCTTTGCTGATTTCCTTGCAGCATGCAAGCGTTTATTTGAATTTGCACTATCTTTTCATGGTTGTTTCACATGGTTTATTTCTGGTCCCATGAATTGAACGATCTTCTCCAACTTCTGCCCACAAAACAGGTAATCTGCACTTTCAACCATAAAGTGCCTCGAATGGTGCTGCCTTAATACTGGCATGGTAACTGTTATTGTAAGAAAATTCTACCAATGGTAAGTGTTTTTCCCATCCTTTTCCAAAATCTATAACACAGGCTCGAAGCATATCTTCGAGTGTTTGAATGGTTCTTTCACTTTGTCCATCGGTTTCGGGATGATATGCCGTACTCATGTCTAATTGAGTACCCAAAGCACTTTGTAATGATTGTCAAAATCTAGATGTGAAATGACTATCATGATCTGAGATGATAGATATTGGCACGCCATGCCGGGAGACTATTTCTTTGATGTACAACCTTGTAAGGGTTTCCATACTATCTGTCTCTCGGGTAGGGATGAAATGTGCGGATTTGGTAAGGCGATCGACAATGACCCAAATTGTGTCATGTCCGTTTGAGGTTTTAGGTAGTTTTGTGACGAAATCCATCGTTATTCTTTCCCACTTCCATATAGGAATCTCCGGTTGTACCAGTAAGCCGGATGGCTTCTGACATTCAGCTTTAACTCTAGAGCATGTTAAACATTTGCCAACATATTCAGCGATGATTGCCTTCATGTTAGGCCACCAATAAAGTTTCTTTAGATCCTGATACATCTTGTCAGAACCTGGGTGAATGGAATACTTTGATTTATGGGACTCATGCATGATCAAGTCCCTTAAATTACCAAAGAGTGGTAACCAACTTCGATTCTTGATACATCGGGTTCCATCAGGACGTACTTCAAATGCTTTGTCCATTCCTCGTAAGTTCTCAGCCTTGATGTTTTCTTCCTTGAGTGCTTCGTTTTGGGCTTGGAGGATTTGTGATGGTAATCTTGGGTGAAGAGTCATGACTAATGATCTAACTCGGAGTGGTTTGATTCGGCTTAAGGCATCTGCCAAAACATTTGCCTTTCCAAGATAGTAACGAATCTCACAATCGTAATCTGTGAGAAATTTTAACTAACAAAGTTGTCTCATGTTCAACTCTTTCTGATCAAGGATATGCTGAAGACTTTTATGATCAGTGATTACAGTACACTTTATAACCGTATAGAGATGCCACCATTTTTAAGAGCGAACACTACTGCTCTCCTAATTCAAGATCATGAGTAGTATAGTTCTCCTCCAAGAGTTTGAGTTGTCGGGATGCATATGCAATAACCTTTTTCCTTTGCATTAATACAGCTCCCAGTCCTTGAAGTGATGCATCATAGTAAACGAATAGGAAATTCAAAAAAAAAAGACACAGACAAAATTTTTTTTGGGTTACAAAATCGTTATTTCCTTCTGGTAATGCTAAGATTGGAGCTTTACAAAGCTTCTGCTTAAGCAGTTGAAAAGCTGTCTCTTGGTCTTTTCCCCAGATATACTTCTTGTTTTTCTGGGTTAATTCAGTCAAAGACTTTGCAATCTTTGAAAAATCTTTGATAAATCTCCGATAATAGCCGGCGAGTCCTAAGAATTGACGTATTTCTGTGGGTGTAGTAGGAGATGCCCAATTCTTAACTGCTTCAATCTTGGCGGGGTCAACGTGAATCCCTTGACTATCAATTAAGTGCCCAAGAAATTACATGATACTGATCCATAAATCACACTTGGAGAACTTGGCATATAATTTCTCCTTTCTGAGTAATTCCAAGATTATTCTCAGATGATCTGCGTGTTCTTCTTTGTTACGAGAGTAGATGAGAATATCATCGATGAACACTATCACAAATTTATCCAAGTATGGTTTGCACACACGGTTCATGAGATCCATGAATACAGCAGGTGCGTTAGTTAAACCAAATGGCATCACTTGAAATTCATAGTGTCCGTACCTCGTTCTGAAAGCAGTCTTGGGAATATCTTCATCCCTTACTCTTAGTTGATGATAACCTGATCTTAAGTCGATTTTCGAGTAAACACTCGAACCTTGAAGTTGGTCGAATAAGTCATCGATCCTGGGTAATGGGTAACGATTCTTTATAGTAAGTTTATTCAACTCCCGGTAATCGATACACATTCTGAAAGATCCGTCTTTCTTTTTAACAAATAAGACAAGAGCTCCCCAAGGCGAAGTACTTGGTCGGATAAAACCTCGGTCTGCGAACTCTTGTAGTTGGTTTGATAATTTCCTCCCTAGCCTTCATAAGTAGCCTAATCTGTAAGTGATACGGCCTTTGGCGCCGCTCCTGGAATTAAATCGATTTGGAATTCTACTTGGCGAACTGGGGGTAAGCCAGGTAGATCTTCAGGAAAAACTTTTGGAAATTCTCTGACTACTGGTATGTCTTCCAGTCGTTTATCATATGACTTCTTTTCCATTACTTGGGCTATGAAAACTTGACATCCCCTAGATATATACCTTTCGGTTTTTATACAGGATATGAGGCTTAGTCGGGTTTTACTTCGATCACCTCGAATGATTAAAGTTTTACTGTTGATTGGGATGTGGACTGACTTCTCGTCACAAATAATTAAAGAGGGTTTATGGTAGGGTGGGGTGTGTGCTAGCATGATATTTGGATAACCAATCCTACCAATATTGATAGGTATCAGTTTACTGAATCAAGCATAACGAGCATGGAAGCATAAAGAGAATAGTAGATGATGACAAGATTCAAATTTCAAATAGATATTAAAATGTAGGGAAAAAAAGGAAGAGTTTAGTTACAAGGACTGATCTTTTTTTACTTTTTTTTAATACTCAAGGCTTGTTTAAAGTTTTTTAGTTTCTATTAATGGTTGTGAGTGGTTATATTTGGGTGCTTTCCTTCCCCCTCTAAATGAAGATTAGAGGGGTATTATAGGTGAGGGAAGGTGAGGCATTCCTTCATATTATTCTCCTAAATTATCACTTCTAGTTCCCCCCCCTAGACTTTGGTAATTATGTCATTCATTCTTTTATCATAATACACTTATTACAATCTACTTTGAACATTAACAAAAAAATCTAATGACTACATAACACAAAATCACATAATCGAGCACTTTTATGATCCTAACAATCTCCCCCAAGGGTCCGATTATTCAGAGGCATTCTTTTTCGTGGTCCCAAGGGTCTTTCATTCACTGAACACTCCCATCTTTTATCTGTTCTAACGATGCTTCAATCTTTCTTCAATCTCTTCTTCAAACAACTTTAAGTACTCTGCTTCATCTTTAGTGAGATGTTTTTGTACATACCCATACTTGGTATCGTTATTATAACTCTTCAGACCTTCTAACACTCTATTTAACGTTGCATCCTAAAACTTATGGATTCTCTGAAGATCTCATCAACCCGTTTCTCTTTCTTGCTATTCTTGTAAATAATTCCATGCACAGGCTCATAGATGATAGAGAACATTTCATGATCTTCAATTCCTGGGAAAGTCATTGTGTTGCGTGAAGATTTAACCTTCTGTTGATAGCTATTCAATTCTAATTTGGAAAGTCAGGCACCTTATTAAGTAAAGCTATCTTTGTAGAGTCTGCTTATTAATTAATTTTTTAGTTATAATATATTGATATGGATGTTGGCTGACCCATATCACGTAATTCTAATGAATACTATAATAAAGACCATAGCAATCCTTTATACATACATAATCAGGTAACCTTGCCATTCATTATCAACAAGTATATGTCCTCAATATCATTCTTATTGAGATTCTTGTAGTCTGGCTCAGTTATTTACACTAGGTACTTATTAGCTCTTCTTGCGACAATCTCTGTGATAAACTTGTGTTCATGACCCAATTCCCAGTATGTCGATGACCAACTGAAAATCTTTGAGTTTGAATAAACCTCTATCTTTGTTTTCCAGGCTCTTTTCCTGTTCCTTATGTAGAAAACCTTCACAGGGATTCTTCCAATGTTTCAACACCATAGCGAGCATGAAGGATTAAACTTTCGAACACAGCTTATTCACCCTATTTGGAAGTTCAATCAGAGATAGTGAACGCTGAATCTTAATATCATCATCATTAAAAATAACCGCAGGAAACTTGTGAAGTGATAATACTATCTTCTCGGGTCCATAATTTCCTTTCTTCAGATACAAAAGGTGTTGATTAATCAGAGATAACGTTGGAGCTTCAGGATCTTGTTGACAGCTATGAACTAATGGTGTGGTCTTTTAATCTTTGTAGATTATGTTGGGGAAGGAGGGATGTTAAGGATTATGAGGTATGATACGTGGATGTGGAAGACAAGAATTTCATTTCTACTCTCCCAGTACAGTGCACTCTACAAGAAATTTCTTGCATAACTGATAATTAATACCGATGCTCATCTCCTGAAGTACATCTATGCTGTCTCAACATCTCATCAGCCATCTTTCCCACTTAGCTCATCATGTCCAGCTATAACTTCTTCCATAATGTCCTTGTTATACTTGCTTTGTTGGTATTTCATCATCAACTAAAGCATAAGAGCTGTCCAAAAATCAAATCACATCTTGCTCTTGAATACCTGAAAGTTAATGGAGCTTGTTCCTCCTAAAAAACTTGTCCAGATACGATGACTCTCCAGACACCATAAAGCTCATACTCCGATTCTTCCTGGGCCCGCTTTGCACATTTCCTCCCCCTCAGTATAAGCAATCATCATGAGGATCTCCTGATCTCTTGGCGTACGACAGAGAGTTTTTTTTGTCTACATCATGTTTGTGGGTACCGAATTTCTTTCAACTTCATCTGGGAATCCAACCAATTTGCTAATGACTTTTTTTGCAATTGAGGATCAGCTTTCATAGCAAGGTACAGTTGATATTGTTGATCTGTAACAGAGGATGTTTGTGATTAAGCCGGATGAACATGAAGAATATGTTCAGACATATAACTTCGTTCGGATGCATCAACTTGAGAAGGAATGACATTTGCAATTGCATTATCAATTTTTGTCGAAATATTGTGCCTGAATATTTCTACGTTCTTAATGCAAAATAAGCTTTAGCAAATCAATCTTTTCATCTCTTCTTTAGCCTATGCCTCTCCAGAAATCAACCCTTCCGCATCATACACTGGAACTGTGATTCTGAACATGTTTCATGAACTTTCTTCATAGAACCTTAAGCTCCTTAATGTTGATTATCTACCATATTGGTGTAAATGTCTTAACCATACCTCATGAAGATTTATCAGCCAAGCGTATCAAATGACTTTCTTGCATGAACCTTGCCTGTAGATGTTGCAAACAAGTAACCATAAACGTCCTAGTAACTCCTGAAAGAACGTCTTGTAAGCGTTTGAAGCGAGTAAGGTTTTGACTTGAAAAAACCAATGAAAGAAGTCGATTCGTATTTAGATAACTTTGTTGTGAGGTGAACTTGATGAGGATGTAGTATGAGTATCCGTCAGTCTTTTAATCCCTAGAGTTAACTAAGGTATCCGCACATACGAGATTAAGTATGAAATCATAGGAGATCTAATTGGTGTGGATTAGTGAGAATTCCTATCCTCCTCTACAATCTTCCCTTTCTCCATTCTCTTTAATTCATACACCTCATCAGTTATTTCTTCATCTTCATCATTTACATTCACTGGTATAACAACGTTAGTAATATCCACCACTGGAGTCTCCTTAGTAATCTCCACCTCCTTATCTTTAGTAATCTCCACCTCCGGACTTTCCTTATTACTCTTGGGCTCTATCCTAGTGTCGGGAATATTTGATTCATCATTCCTAGGGATTGAACTATCATCAACAACATTCTCTTGTCCATCCACCATCTTTTCAATTTCTTCAGATGCCAAGTGCTCATCAACCAGTGCCACATTTTCTCTTGCTTCCTGCTCCTCACGACTTTTATGCTCAGCAAGACTAACTTGTAATGTATCTTGTAAAATCATCTCATCTGCTTTGTCAACATTTGGCACTGGAGCTGGTGGTGTAAGACGTGTGGATCTCCTTTCAGGGATACGAAGACGAATCACAGTTGATCGTCTTGGAGCACTTGACTCTGCTGCTTCCTTATTAGGGTTAGGTGACCTAGGGGCGCTAGGTGTCCTATGCGTTCCTTAGGTAGACTCAGTCGGCTGTGACTGAGTCAGAGAAGGACAAACATAGTTTTGGGTGGTGAAAGTGGGGGTAGGGGATAAAATAGATGGTCTTTCCTAAACACCTCCGCATACATCCGATAATGCTCCGTGGTGTTGGTGGGGTAAGGAAGGGTATATGAGGGGTGTACTTTCATTCTTCATGAATCACCTAGCTGGTATCTGCTCCAACTATGTCTTTTATGTCTTCCCTGAAATATTCTTCATGATATCATCACTTGCAAGTTTGTGATACTTGTCTCGAGCACGTTAGAGATGTCAGGAAAGATAGTCCATTATATGACTAGACAAATAACATCATATAAATCTTGGATATGGAATCGAAGATGTTGGACGATGAAGCGAATAGTAAAGTCCTTCCTATAGTAACTCCGCATAATCCACATGAATGTTATTGATAAAGCAATATATCATTTGCATTATCTGCAACGGCGGTTAATCCCATCCAGTGACACGTGTTGTCAAGCATTTGGAGAATATCTTGCATAACGTTTGCCATCGGCGCAGAAAACCAGTTGTTTGAAACTTGATGATCTTCAGGTCTATTTTTCAATACCCCCAATACTTGTTTGTAGAATGGAACCATGTCAGAAAATGATGGTGGGTGTGGCACGAATGAATTATGATTGTTTTCAGTTGATTGTGGAAGATGAAAGATTGTTCTGAAGTCATCTAGTGTAAGAGTAAGTTCTTTCTTGTCCAGCATAAACTTGAGCCTATACTTTAATCCGTCTTCCTTCAAAGTATGCCAGACATGTGCCTATAAATCCATGTTACTGATGAAAGAAGCCAAATTCAGAATCGTAATGGGATGATCTTGATGATATTCATCAGGATTTTGCTTTTTCGGTGGCATTGCACATGCCCGAGATCAACTTTCTTTGTTGCAGCAATCCATAAGAAAATATCTTATTGGTTTGTGAGGGCACATCATCTGGATGAACATCAGCCTTCATGTTGGTTGTTTGTGCCATGAATTACTGAATGAATACAATTAAGATGTTAGATACAAACCCAATTCATTTGACATTTTTGTCCTTTTTCACTCTATCTGTTTTATATTTCTGCAAGTCTTTTTTTGAACAAATTATTTGAGTCAGTTTTCTTTCCCATGTGCTCGTTCTGCTTTACTAGCACATCATAATAAGCTTTATTCTTTTGATTTCCTTATTTGTGTGTTCTTGCAAATCTTTTTCGAACACAACTTTTGGATTTTGCTTTTTCGCGTATGTATATAGCTCTCTCTTCTGTTTTTAGAATATCCTCACCAGAAATTCATTGAGACATGAACACTTTCAAGAATGTTTGAAGATTTCTCCTTTTGATTTAAATCAGACTCTTTTATGAAACATTAAAGAGAAATGCATTCCAACTCATTAAACATTGTTTGTGAAAGAGTTATCATTTACACAATAATAATTTTGAGGAACTTTTATACTAAATCAGTTTGACATAAAACTTTCTTTCATAATGAATAACATAAGAAACAGGTAATCTCAACACCCACAACTGAATGGACACCTAAGTCACGCTCCACAAAACACCGTCACGCCCCCTCATTCTGTTCATTTGTCAGAAAAACGGCCGAAGCCGTGGACATGACTTAGTCCACTTAAACAATTGAGATTTGGATTAACAGATTCAAGTTATAAAAAACTTTTCACTTTCACTTTTTGTCATGAATCCTAAACAATGAAGACAAACATATCTAATTCAATAATTGAATGGACACTAAGGTAGTCACTTACGAAAAACTACTTCCTATTCTGTTCAATACAGAAAATGGCGCTAAACCGTACAATGACTTAAGTCCTCTTAAATCAATTACAATAATATATATACCTGTATTCGGAAATTCATAAAAACCTGATTTCTTTTCATAATTATTCAACCACACTGAATTGAGAAACGATCTTATTATTCCACAGACAATTTTAAGCATAACATCATCAACATTATTTATCTTTCTCAATCACCTTCACTTTCCACTAATCGTACTTTCAACTGAATTTTGACATTTAGTATTGAGTTGATTTTAGTGTGGTAAATATTTTATATTGGGAGAAGATTAAGGGGGTTTTATAATATGGTATAACTGAGTATTAACTTTTTGACCTGTCAGAGTTTGAATTTTTTTTGACAATTACTGAGTTTCACAAACATGATTCTTTTTGACATAGAAAAACCAAAACTCATCCATAGTATTATATAATCATGTTTAGTCATATCACCTGAAGTCAATTAAACTCGATAAACATCAAACTCGGTAAACATGATGCACATCCGAATTTCAATTTAAACTAATGGTTAATCATGTCTAGGCTATGCATCACATTTTTTCACTGAATCTATGCATATTATCGTCCTTGATTTGTAATTATTGACAAAAACTCGATGACACATAAACTCGGTAATCTTTGGGGTGATTTTTTAGGGTGCCTATGTGGCAATATTACCGAGTTTAAACTCGATAATACATAAACATCAATTATCAATTTATAATGCTCACCCACTTATGTTTGAGGAAGAAAAATAGTATCAATCGTTGTAATGAACTCAAAATGATGTGTTATGATTTTCTTCTCAAACTCGGTAAATAATTCGGGTAACTTTACAAAAATTTATGATCAAAAATTATGCCCCTTTTATAGCCACCGATTTTTTTTGGAAAATTGACACATTTAGCCCCTGTGATTATCATTTTCGATTTGTTTTTTTAATTTTCACAAACTCCCCCTTGAATGATGAATTTTTTCAAAAACTCCCCCTTGAAATAAAATCATGTAAAGGTAACTTAGTCCCTATAATGAAGATGTTTTAAATAAAACTGCCGCCCCCTGAAACTATAACGGTTTTCAAATTCAGTCTTTGTGAGAGATCATTGTTTTTATTTTATTTCCAAAATGATGTATGTGAATGGAAAATTTTAAGAACTCCCCCTTAGATCATGATTCCGTATTTTCAATTTGAAAAGTTTGTTTTATAAAAAAAAAACTTGGGAATCATGAATCTAATCATGTATCTTGTTAAAATAAGTTTTTTTTTTGAAAAATTTTATTATACAGTTTTGATGTATGAACTTTTCAAGAAGATAACTTTGTCAGGCTTTCCAACTGAGTTGGAGTCATACATCTCATACCAATGCGATGAACTAGATATTCAAAGCGTTCTTTTGGAAGCGCCTTAGTAAATAGATCCGCAAGTTGGTATTCTGTCCTGACAAAGTAAATTTCCACAGTACCCTTCTCAACATGTTCTTTAATAAAATGATATCGGATGTCAATGTGCTTAGTCTTAGAATGTTGGACCGGATTGCATGAAATAGCAATGGCACTCTTGGAATCACAGTACATCGAAATCCGATTGTACTTATATCCATAGTCAAGCAGTTGAGTACGCATTCAAAATTAAACGTGTTTGTGGCACAAACATGCTAACAAGGAAACAAATTCAGCCTCTGCAGTAGACATCGCATTACAATCTTGTTTCTTTGGAACACCACCACGAGCTTTCCACGCTAGAAATTGCAATCCTCCCTGATGTGCTTTTTTTTACAAATTCTCTTACATCCTTCATGGTTCGCAGAATCTGAATAGGCAATTAGTTCCAAATCTGAAATCCTTCAAATACCATATGCCCATGTTATAGGACTGGTCTCAAGGTACGCGGAAAAATCCTTATACTTCTTTGAGGTATTGAACCCGTAGGAACGTGCTTGATAAACGAGCACATACAAAAGTAGGGCTAAAGTAATGTCTGATCGACTGGCCTGTTAGGTACACACCCTTCCATAATCATACAACGATAAGTCATTTGATCAGTAGGATGCCTTGTAAATCACATCCATCCTCCATAGATTGCCATAGTGTACTCCATGAGACACATATCATCTAGACCATGTTTCTTCTTTAACAATTCAATTGCATAGTTGGTGACTGACTACTAAAACGACAGACTATAAAAATGGCCACGGGAAAACAAATAAAATATTGATGTACTTTAAAGAGTCCAAGAAAGTAACTGAGTAGATTCACCCATCATGCAGTAGCATTTCGAAAGTATATTTTTACATTACAAGGGGGAGATTAGGGGCAAGGCAGGTTCGTGTAGGATATATCAAGCAATCGTGTTATTATCATATGTAGATTGAACAGAAATCAACTTTTCAAGGAGACAGTGGCATGGATCTTTTCATAGACTCTATAAGTTACTTGATATCGCGAGTTCTAGATTATTGTTCTATTTTACAGTCAGTGTATCCCAACGAGACAGACTTGCGTCTAGTATATAAATTACAATAGTTAGGGTCAAATTATAACCTGTTAGTGAACCCATGTTTAATTAGAAAAGAAGACAAAAAAATTTGTCATAAAGAAACCCATAT
The DNA here is from genome assembly GCA_026074375.1 of Tanacetum coccineum. Lineage (NCBI taxonomy): Eukaryota > Viridiplantae > Streptophyta > Magnoliopsida > Asterales > Asteraceae > Tanacetum > Tanacetum coccineum. The sequence continues at coordinate 8,487 of BQNB010108875.1, read as the reverse complement.
CCAGAATAAAGATTTGTGCTTGCTTAAGACCGTATAAGAGCTTATTTTCACCTGTAGACGTGATCTGGAAATTCTTGGGATCAATAAACCCTTCAGGTTGGCTGACATAAACTTTTTCTTTCAAAGGACCATTGAGAAAAGCCATTTTAACATCCATTTGAAAGATAGTGATATTCTTATGAGCAGCATAAGCAATAAACATCCGAACGGCCTCAAGACGAGCAACAGAAGCAAATGACTCTTCAAAATCAATGCCTTCTTCCTGTCTGTATCCTTTTGCAACAAGACGAGTTTTGTTTCGAACCACAATATTTTTAGCATCACACTTATTCTTCTAGAGCCATTTGAGAGCAATAATATTCTTTCCTTCTGGTCATAGAACGAGTTCCCAAACTTAAAGTCTCTCAAATTGATTCAACTCATCTTGTATGGAATCAATCCAACTATGATCTGCCATAGCTTATTTGATATTCTTTGGTTCAATAGTGCTGACGGTTAATGCATACATGCATACCTCAGAATCTGTGTGTAGCCGTTGGCGAGTCATGACAGGTTTGAATGGGTCACCAATAACTTAGTCTAGAGGATGATTTTTTGTCCAAATGTGAGTTGAGGGTTGTACTTGGTGGAAATTCTGCACATTTGATGGTTCTAGAGCCGTTGATGATAACTCAATTTCCTCATGACTTGGAGGATTATATGGAACAAACTGTGAATTGCCATCAAAATCAGCAAAATCTTCTTGATTGAATTCATCAGCCTCAGTTAAAGAGATTGGAGAGGTTTGTTCATCAGATGTAGTTACAATGGGAGGAGCCTTATGTTCGTCAACAATAATTAAAGATGTAGAAGGTGAGTCTTCATGAATTTGAGTTGGTTGTGCAGCGGAATTGATGGATGTATCAGAAAATTTCTTCTCAAAATTTCATTCAAACATTGGGACCGAACCCAAAAAAAAAAAATTTTTTTTATCCAAATCTTCTTTAGATGGAGTATTCATTGTTTTTGCTGATTAATTATGATTGTTGAATCGTTGAAGCTCGGGTTCTAAACAATCGTGTTCAGAAGCCATTGCTGTAAGCTCGTCAAACTTGACATGAATGGTTTCCATAATCTTTTTGGTGCGTCGGTTATAGATTCGAAACCCTCTTGATGTTTTCGAATAACCAATAAAAACCCCAATGTCTGCTTTTGGTTTCATTTTTCCAAGATCATCTCGGTCATTTGTTGGATAACACGATGATCCAAACACATTAAAATACTCCACATTCGGCTTTTGACCGCTTAATTAGCTATAAGGTGTTTTGTACATCGTTATTGAATGAGACCGATTTTGAGTAATACAAGCGTAGCCACTGCTTTAGGTCCTAAAGAAATTATCAGGTAAATCGAGGAAAAGATAAGTATTGTTCGGAACCTCAACACGAGTACGATTACGTCTTTTAGCCCCTACCATTTGGTTGAGTTTGCGAGCAGTCAAAAATTGTTGCATGATGCCTAACTTTTCACAATGAGCTTTAAGAGTCGCATTTTTAAATTCAGTACCATTGCAGTAACGAATCTACAAACTTGAGCTTATAATCAACTGAGCTTGAGCAATGAATTTCTTGATGATCTCTGGAGTTTCATCTTTCGAGTGAAGAAAGTAAACCCATGTATATCGAGAATCACAAGAATATATTTCTTTCCATTGATCGAAGCTACCCTCATTGGTCCGCATAAATCCATTAAGTAATTCCAATTTGGAGTGATCACTTGGAACTAATTTTGGTGGATGAGAGGCTTTCTTGCTTTTTACCCTTTTACAAGCAGAACAAAGGTGATCCTTTTCTTATTTGAACTTGGAAAGACCATCAACCAAGTCAAGTCTGGTAAGATCGTTAATGGTTCCGAAATTAAGATGTGAGAGTCTGCAATGCCATAACCATGACTTTGTCCAGGTTGCTTTGGACATCAAACAAACAAGTGAAGAAGCAGCCATGTCAGAAATGGATATAATATACAAATTAGATTTGCGTCCGCCTATGAGCAAATCATCTCCTTCCAGATTACGTACGTAACATGTCTTGGAACAAAAAGCCACTTCTAAATCACCATCACAAAATTGCCCAACACTAAATAGATTATGTCCAAGACCTTCAACATAATATACATGAAAAATAGTGATATTGCTCTGTATATAATCGCCATAGCCTGTGATTGCTATAAAATTATCATTTCTAAAGCGAACAGTGCCCATGAATTTCTCAATGAAGTTTCTTAGCAGTGATCGATCACCCGTCATATGCTTTGAACAACCACTATCAACAAAACCCCCAAAAAATTATTTTATTTTTCCCCCCCCCCCTACAAACAATCTGAACTACCTGCAATACAAGAAGAAACAACACATGGACAAGTGGGCAATTTGACTACCCATTTCTTAACAGAAATAGATGGTTTTTCAGATGAACAACAATTATGACCATTCGATTTTGTGTTAACATGGGGGGGGGGGGGGGGGGGGGGAGGAGACCAAACAACATTTGGTATTTTTTTATTTTTTAAATTTTTTTTTTTTTTTTTTTTTTTTTTTGTTTTTTTATTTTCAAACCACTTTTGCCAAATTCGACTTGTTCGAATCTTGCTCTCATGTATGTGCTTAAAAATTTATCTCGCAAATTTCTTTTCTTTGTCTTAGGAGCACTAGAGACCTTATTTTTAGCTTGTGAGGCACTTCCTACATCCATCTTAGGTTTGGAGACTACATAAGTAGTATCTAAAGACTTAGATAGTGAGTCTTAAGAACTACATAATTAGTATCAGAAGATTTGGTTTCTAGATTTATGATAAGTTTCTACGAAACAATCGAATGCACATTAATTTGTTATTTATAATGTGCTAGACATTATCATGGCATGGAATAAGCACATTTTGCATACAAGAAACACATAACAAAGTTTTCACTTTAGAAGCATTTGCAACATCAACATCAATTACATTCTTTATGTTTGAGATAACATTTTGAGATGTAGTATCTTGTGCTTATTTTTCCAAACGTAAAACTGCTACATCGTTGCTAACTTCTTAAGTAATGCTAAACTCTAATCTTGAACATGTAATCTCTATTCATTAGTCTTTCTAACACTAGATACAACAGTCATTCTCTGTAGAAGATAAACCATGTTTAGCCTCGTTTGTTTGTGATTCATGTATTGTGACAACTTTGTACATTCCAGGTGCTATGACATTTTTGATTGAATTTGCCCCTCTTTGTTTGGCAGGTGAAGTCTGTAAAGTGACTAGTTTTGACATGACATGGTTTTCTTTTGATTTTAGAACATCCGTTTTCTTTGGAATAACTTGTTTGTTTAATGGTGTGACACAAAGAAGAGTTTGAGAACCATTTGTCTTGTCAAACTTAGTATTTATAGACATACCTTTTTCAACATTTTTTAGTCTAGTTTTTAACTCAAATATGGTAAATCAAAGATTTTGATTCTTAGCACGAATAGCACCATATGCATATCTTTTCTCAGAGACATGGGCAATTATTTTATCCATTTCTTTTTGAGTTTGAGACCATGTCTTTTTTATTGAATTGAAAAGATTTTGATATTCTAATTTTACATTGACACGTTCTTTTATCAAAGATTGCATTTAAAATCCAAAGACACGTTCTCATCCTCAAGTTTCTCCATTTTTGAAATCCAAGAATAATCAAGAGGATTTGTGCTTTTATTCTTCAAAATTGAATCCTATTTATGTTTTTCTTTTTCATGTTGTAACTTTAATTCAAAATCAACACTTTGCTTTTCACATCTTTGAACATCTTTTTCAAGAATTTTTATTCTTGCTTGCAAACCCTCTTGAATCTCGATGGATTTCTTTTTAATTTGTTCAATTTCAGCATGGAGTGAATTGTCTACGCATTCATGATTTAACAACACACTTAGTTCAACTTCATGCTTGAGAGATACTTCCAAAAGTTGATCTTTCAAAAAATCATTTTGCTTCTCTAGTTCACAAAGTTCACTTTCTGTAGACTCAAAAACATCTTTCATCTCTTTTATATCCCTCTGAAATAGTGTGCTAAAGAATTCAAATAGAACTACAACTCGTTAACAATTGGTTTGACTTGATCTTGACAAAAATCATTGAGTTGTATTTCTTCAGGTGATGTGTAAAAAATGCTTGCTCTTTTACAGTTCTTTTGAATTAACTCAGACAACTTTTGAAAACAATTTTTTATTTTATCCAATTCAATGATCAAAGGTGACTCACTCGGCATTGATGCCGGGATAGAAGGAGTTGCATTTGAAGTCTTGTCAGAAGGAATAAAAGAAGATGGAAAATATTTTTGCTCAGCAGAAAGCTCTTTTTGAGGAACAAAGTCTTTATAAAGAGCATTTATTTGTTCATAATCAGTTGTCTAACAATTCTGTTTATTTGCAACAGCAATTGGATCATTCATTTTTTCGTACACTTTTTGTTGGCTTTTGGAAGCATCATCAAGAGTGTCCTCAGTATCTCTAACATTCAAAGAAATTTTTGAATTACCCAAACTAGAGGCAAGATATAACTTAGGACATTGAGAAATTGCTTGCTTGAGTGTATAAGGATTCGAATACCCCAAAACTTGTTTTAATTGCTGATCATACACAGACAATGGCTTTGGTCCAAGCATAAACATTCCTTGTAAGGAATTGCCAAGTTACAAAATTAGATCAACATTCTTTTTTAGTTTGGCCTCAAGATCTAGAACTGTGTCATGATAACTATCCTCGTTTTCACTCATTTGCCTTTTTAAAATTAAATGAGTCTTTTGAAGTTCCTCATTTTTCCGTTTATAATCTTTGACATCTAAATCTAATTTATCTCGTTGTTTTTATAGATCTCGAATGATATCTCTATCAAGAACAAATTGAGATTGGGCTTGTTGACTAAAATGTTTTGCTCGTTTATCGGCCTCAAGAAATTCGTTGAGATAATTATTATCCCCGTTTATGTTTTCCAAAACCCAAACCCTTTCCTTATACAACTCAAGCTGACTAGTCCAAAGTCGTGTTTTATTTTTGAAACTTTTTAGCAAATTTGTTGTTTCTCAACTTCCTGATATCATGTCTAAGCTAAATTGCTCTAACGCACATAGATCAGGAACATGTGTATCATTTTCAACACTGCCACTATTAACATTCCCATTGGGTGAATCAAATATAATATTGCTATCAATTTGATCATCACCAATGGTACTGTTAATAATTTTAGTATGAGTTGGATACATTTGTTCTTTATTCTCATTGATGGATGAAGATTGTACCTCACTTATAAATGCAGAATCATAGCTTGGCCCAGCATCAGAAGTATTATCAGCTGGTTGAATTTTAGACATTAAGCATATGTTTGCACTCAGTTCTTCTATTTCTTCCATTCTTGAAGCATCAGCAAAGAGAAAATCATTCTACTCATCGGTAAGAATTACTCTAGCTTCATCCTGTTTTGCCAGCAACATATTATTCCGTTAAGTATTTCGAGGCCCCGAACTCTTGTCTTTGGACAATTCCTAGCATAATGTCCTTTTCCACTACAGTTGTAGCATTGAACAGTTGAAGTATTTCCTGAAGACGAAGTTCGAAGAGTCCTTTGACATTTCCAGTCTCTTTTGGAGCATTCATTCCCTCAACAACTTCCTCTTGAACATAAGCTCGTCTGCTATTTCTTCCAGAATTGCCATAATTCCTGTTTTGAATATTCACCTTGTCTCCTTGAATGATTGCTTGATTTCTGGTGTTGGATGAAGCACGAAGACGATTATTTGTTGGATTAGAGAAATTTTAAGTAATGGCTTTTACAAGTAGCAACATCGTAGAGACTAGAGGATCTTCAGAATTGTTGTGAACATCATCCTGCTGGTACTCATCATCATAATCAACCACAGACGTAGGACGTTTCACATAATAAGATGATGTTTGTCTAGAGGATGAACCCGTGTGTGCTACTAGAGCCAAAGGGTCATGAGACTTTTCTATCTTCTTTGCTCATGAAGCATTAACCAGTTTCTCAAATTGCTAAAGATAATAAAAAAGATCATCGAACGAATCCACTGTCAATTGTTTAGCAAGAAAAACTTGAGTCACATATTTCAACCATTCTGGTTGCAAACTATTCAGAAACTTTGTGTTAATTATAACAGTTGGAAAGTTCATGTTATTTCGTTTTCTCAGTTAATGAATGATTTGGAACGAAATAACATGAAATTGATCAAATTCGTTACAATGGAAAGTTTGTGTTATTTGGAACGAAATAACATGAAATTGATCAAATAACAAAAGTTCGTTTTACGAACGAAATAACATGAAATGGATCATTCATTAACTGAGCAAAACGGTTACAATTATGGATTCATTAACTCGATAAAACCAACTTTTGAAAAATTCAACAATTATGGATTATTAATAACCACAAATTCGATTAAACCGAAATTTATGATCACTAGATAATCCAAAAGTCAGTTAATATCAAATTCGATAAAACCGAATTTTCAGAATTTGAAAAAATTTGTTTTTCAATACTCCAATTCACGATAAAAACCGTGAAATGAATGTATGTTATGACTTTGAAAGCTTATTTCCGAGATTAAACGTATCAACACCTTATTCACAATTTTCGATTGAACCGAAAATGTGAAACTTATAAAACTTGATAAAACCGAGTTTGAGAATAAGCACCTAATATACGATTTTCGATAGAACCGAAAGGTTGTATATATCTATTACACAACTAATACTACTGAATCTGCCAAAACTATAAGAAAAATGATCCGAGAGAGGAAATAACGACTTTTGAGAATGCTAAGATGCTTCTGAGAACTTTAAAAACACTTCCGAGAACTGTAGAGAATGCAAAACTACACTCGATCACACCCAATTACTCGAATTTGCTGCCAAAACTTATCTTGAAAGCTCAAAACCTTCAACCGAATTCTTCGAACATCATTTTTCGCTTCTCGGACGTGGAAAAATCTCTCAAATCGAACTCTCTAATTCTCTATTGGCGATTGATACCACTTGATAGGTCTCGTTTTTCTTGAATCAAACATATCGATCATGGAAGCATAGAGAGAATAGTAGAGGATGGAAAGTATTCAAATTTCAAATGATATTAAAATGGAGGGAAAATGGAAGAGTTAGTTACAAGGCTTCCCCCTCTAATGAAGATTAGAGGGGTATTATAGGTTAGAGAAGGAGGCTTTCCTTCCTTTATTTTCCTAACTTATCACTTCTAGTCCCTAGACTTTGGTAATTATGCTATTTCATTCTTTTAGCATAATACACCTTATTACAAACTACTTTGACATTAACAAAAGAAAGACTAATGACTAAATAACATAAAATCACATAATCGACACTTTTAATGATCCTAACAAATGACAACGTCGAAACTACCAAGTTTAATCAGTATGAGATCAATTTCGAAAGGTTGATTTAACAGAATCAGGGTGCAACCCTGAATAACAGTATTAGTGCCTACTAAGTTTGGCCATTTCAATATCTTAAGTGGTATCTAGTGTAATTGGTAGGATATTAAGCATAGAAGCAAGAGATATGGATATAAAACTTTTATCTGCTCCGGAATCGAATAATACTCTATCTAGATGTTGGTTTAGAAGGAACATACCCGTGACTACGTTCGGGTCTCGGTGAGCGTTCTTGTCCCTCAGTAAGTATGCTTTTCCGTGGGCACTGTTGTTTACCTTTGAGCACTGATAATTGTAATGCCCTTTCTCTTTACAGACATGACAAATTACTGATACTGGTTGTTGATTGCTTCGAGTGGCTGGTCCTTTGTTTTTGCAGTTCCTGGTCAGATGACCCACCCTGTTGCAAGTCTGACATAAAGGAAGGCTTCCAGTATACCTACTGTTTTTAGTTGGGGTGGCAGCATAAGACCTGATGGTTTGTCTTCTATTCTGCTGTTGGCGGTAATCATTATTGCGGTTGCTATGGCTGTTTTGGTAGTTGTTGATGCGATTATTGGGGTAGTTGTTGTTGTTAGTGGTGTTCCTTCTATCATCAAACTTTCGTTTGTGATCATTGGTTCCTTGCATAGATTTATGCTTTGTTACCTGATCCATTAACCTTTGAGTTATGGTAATGGCTTCCTCCAAAGTTTGAGGTTTGAGGCGGTAACATTTCCTTCAATACTTCTGGGTAATCCTCTGATGAAAACTTCCATGAGTTTCTCGGTGTTTGGTACCATGTTCGGGCATAAGACTGCTAATTCCTGGAATCTTCTAACGTAAGTTTTAAGATCATTTCCTTTTACAGTCAGATTGTAAAATTCATCTACCATTTTCCTGACTTCAGTTCGAGAATAATACTTATGTTAGGAATTATGTTTTCCTGAGTTAGTACAGTTAGTATTATTTAGTTAGTACTGCCAGTATATATGTTAGTACTGTAGTAGAGTTAGTACTGTTAGTAGTAAGTTAGTACTGCTAGCATATAT
>BQNB010108874.1:12466-22870 GCA_026074375.1 Tanacetum coccineum | reverse complement strand
GAATTGGCAAAATGCTATGACTGATGAATATAATGCACTTACTAAAAATAAAACTTGGACCCTAGTACTTCGACCCGCTGGTACCAATATTGTGCGTTGAATGTGATTGTTTCATCATAAATATTTGGCAGATGGGACTCTTAGTCGCTACAAGGCTCGTCTTGTAGCAAATGGTAGTACACATGTAGCGGGTATTGATGTTGATGAGACATTCAGTCCGGTTGTCAAACCGGGGACTATTAGGACTGTTCTTAGTTTGGCTATTTCTCGACATTGGCCGATTCATTAGCTTGATGTCAAGAATGTCTTTCTACATGGTGATTTGTCTGAGACAGTTTATATGTCTCAGCCTTTAGGGTTTCGAGATTCTGAGCATCCTGATTATGTATGTTTATTGCAACGGTCTCTTTATGGGCTCAAGCAGGCCTCTAGAGCTTGGTTTCAGCGCTTTGCATTTTATATTACTCGTGTTGGGTTTCATCACAGTCACTGTGACTCATCTTTATTTATATGAAAACATTGGACTGATACTGCTTATCTATTATTGTATGTTGATGATATTGTGCTCACTGATTCTTCTGAGACGTTGTTGCAGCAGATTATTAGTTCATTACATAAGGAGTTTCTATGACAGATCTCGGTTCTCTTAATTGTTTTCTGGGTAAATCTGTTACGCGTGATTCTTCAGGGATGTTTTTATCTCAGCGTAAGTATGCTACTGAGATCTTTGAGCGGGCTGGTATGCTTAGTTGTAATTCCAGTAGGACTCCTATTGATACTGAGTCCAAACTAGGTGATGATGGTGATCCGGTTTCTGATCCGATGTTATATCGGAGTCTTTCGGGTTCTCTACAGTATCTTATTTTTACTCTTCCTAATATTTCCTATGCAATACATCAGGTTTGTCTTTATATGCATGATCCTCGGGAGCCTCATTTCTCGGCTCTTAAGAGGATTTTGCGGTATGTTCGTGGTACTTTAGATTATAGATTGTAGTTATTTTCATGCTCTACTATAGATTTGGTATCTTATTCGGATGGTGATTGGGTTGGTTGCCCTACTACTCGAAGATCGACTTCAGGTTACTGTGTATTCCTTGGCAACAACTTACTCTCTTGGTCCTCTAAGCGTCAACCGACGCTTTCTCGTTCTAATGCAGAGCCAGAGTATCATGGTGTTGCCAATGATGTTGCCGAAACTTGTTGGTTAAGGAATCTTTTACGTGAGTTACACACACCGTTGTCTTCCGCTACACTTGTTTACTATGACAATGTTAGTGATGTTTATTTGTCTTCTAAACCGGTTCACCATCAGCGTACGAAGCATCTCAAGATTGATATACATTTTGTTTGAGATTTGGTTGCTGCTGGTCAAGTTAGAGTTCTTCATGCTCCTTCAAGTTATCAGTATGCGGATATTTTCACTAAAGGCTTACCTTCAGCATTGTTTGAGGAGTTTCGTACTAGTTTGAGCGTTCGATGTCGTCCTACTCTAACTGCGGGGGAGTGTTAGCCCGTATTATTATTAGTCTTATGCAATATGTATTGGGCTCAAGCCCATGTCTAGAATATTCCATGTACAGTATATTATGTATCGTGTTATCAGTTGTTATCAATCAATCAACCTTTCACACTTTCAGAGATCTCACCATAACACTTAGAGAGGAGGGTACAGTTGGCTGTTGGCTTGGCGTCATGGCATCAGCCCACCCTTTGCTCGCGCTAGCCACACTCTTCCTGGCGCTATAAGGCCTCGCGCCAACAGCTCCTGCCCACGCAATGGGAATTTTCAATTTTGTTTGGGTGTTGTGTTTATGTATGTGTGTGTGTGTGTGTGTGTGTGTGTGTGTGTTCGCTATTTCACAACGCAGCAGCCGCGCGGAGTTGGATCTACTTGCTTGACGACGCGAATGGCGCGCAATCAACCACACCCTTCTGCTCGCGCTAGCCACTACCCGTTCCCGGCGCTGCCTAGTACTCAAACAAGTAGCCGCGCCGGGCGCCAACCCACTCACTATGCCCAACCACCCTACCCGCATAAATGGGAATTGTATTTCCTTTAGTTGGCTGGCGCAAGGAGGAAGAAGAAGAGTTGTATTTTTTTTCACTTTAAACTTTGTTGTTATATAAGTTTACATTAATAGTCTTTGTTAGTGTTTTTCTACCGTTAGTCCTTAATTTGTTTACACTGTTAGTCTTTATTTAATTATATAAATGAAGAAACAAAATTATTCCACGACACCACATTTTGTGGTGCCAACGAGGGAGTCAGTTTTGGTGCCATGTGAAAGGGTAGTGCCATGCAGTGGCGGAACCAGGAAGTTAGAGGACGGGGGGCAAAAAAAAATTTCTTGACAAAAGTCGTTTTGCACACAAAGATGAAGACGGAGATATAAGGTTTTTACACTGTTTTGCTTTTTCATGGGGGGCAATTTGATTTTGTGGTGGGGTGCACTTTAAAAAAAGGTCAATTTTACACTAAAAATCGATGTTTTTTGGCGAATTATGGAGGGCACCGCCCCCCTACTTACAAAGTGCTTCCGCCCCTGGTGCCATGTGAAAAAGTGGTGACAAGACAACACTTTTTCTCACGACTTGAAACTATAGCACCACGATACTTAGCTCTCTTATACTTTAAAGATCAATTAAACATATCTCAACTATGCATTTAATTTTGATTCAAAGGCTCGTATTAGTTTTTTTTTGGGTAACCATGGTTTTCGACCTATTGGCCGACTAATCCACGGGGTTTGAGCCCACCGCCACACGGACTCAAACCAGGTAAAGCCCTCCTTTTTCAAGAGGTTGGCGTGGCCACTTAAAGTTGTTTGCACCTAGCATGAATTGAACTTGAGACCTCACACATTTTAGAGTGATAGCCACACAACTCCTTTTGCCACTAGGCCACTTAAAATAGTTTTTTTCCTATTGAAAAAACAAAATTTTCTGATATATACACAAAAAATTCAACCCTCTTCGTTCATTACAAAAAGAAAATTAGGGTTTTTTTCTAAACCACCCACACCCGTAAAATAGACACAAACCGCACTAAATTGAAAATCACCATCAAATCGAATTCAAAACCTTTAATAAACTGCCAATTTAACCATTTATTACTGTCATCGATCGCAATTAGTAAAATTTTCGGGTCAAAATTTGGTACTTTAAGCAATCGAATTTTCTAGTAATAAATGGTGCTCTTGGATTAAAGCTTGTCTTAATTCTTCGAGAGCTTCTATTCTTATTAATGGTAGCCCTACGTCTGAGTTCTCCATTAAACTGCTGTTAAAAAACTTGAGCACACAGTTTATTTCTAAGCCTAGATTTAATGGGACCGATCGTATATTAGACTTGATTTTTAAAGTGGACTTTGAAAAGGCTTTTGATTCCATAAGCTGGAATTACTTGATTCACATTCTCGACAGTTTTGGATTTGGTAATAAATGGTGCTCTTGGATTAAAGCTTGTCTCAATTCTTTGAGAGCTTCTATTCTTATTAATGGTAGCCCTACGTCTGAGTTCTCCATTAAGCGTGGTCTTAGGCAAGGAGATCCTCTATCTCTTTTCCTTTTCATCTTGGTTATGGAAGGTCTCCATAATGCTTTTGAGGAAGCAGTGGGAAATGGTTTGATTACTGGTGTTAATATTAAGAATTCTACTATCAATGTTTCCCATCTTTTCTATGCAGATGATGTGATCATTACTACGGATTGGAATGCTAAAGACATGGATAATATCATTCGTGTTCTCCATGTTTTCTATCTAGCCTCGGGTCTCAAGATTAATATTCACAAGTCTAATATTTATGGTATTGGGGTTAATAAAGATGAAGTTTTAAGTATGGCTAGCAATGCTGGTTGTATTGCAGGTGATATCCCTTTCAATTACCTTGGTCTCCCCATTGGTTCCAATATGAAGTCTATTGCTAGCTGGAAGACGCTTGTTGATCGTTTTCATATGAGGCTTTCCTCTTGGAAAGCTAATCTTCTGTCGATTGGGGGTCGTCTGACTCTTATCAAGTCTGTGCTTGGTAGTCTTGGTATCTACTATCTATCGATTTTCAGAGCACCCGAATCGGTCCTTCAAGACCTGGAAAGAATTCGGGCTAAATTTTTTTGGGGTGGTAATAAAGATAAAAACAAAATGGCTTGGGTCAAATGGCCAATTATTCTTAATTCTTTCGATAAAGGAGGGTTAAACATTGGCAGTCTTAAAGCTTTCAACCTTGCTCTTCTTCAAAAATGGCGTTGGAGGTTGCTTTCTTCCCCAAACGCCCTTTGGGTTCAGGTCATCAAAGCTTATCATGGTCAAGAAGGAGGTTTCGATACAAATGGTTGTAGCTTCAAGGGCATTTGGGCTAACATTGTTGGAACCTCCAATTTTCTCCACTCGAAAGGTATTATCTTATCTAACACTTTTCGTTTTAAAGCAGGTTGTGGCACTCGTATTCGATTTTGGAAAGATATTTGGGTAGGCGAGACTCCTCTTTTTACAAGGTACAATCGGCTCTATCATCTTGATCAAGACAAAGATTGTCTTATCATTGACCGTATTAATAATGGGCAATGGTCTTGGAATTGGTCTCGGACCAATCTTGGTGTTAGAAATCTTGCCTATTTATGTGACATGTTAAATGAGATCGGTCAACTAAATATTGATGTCAATGAAGATACTTGTACTTGGAGTCTTGGTCCTAATGGTACTTTTACCGTTAAGGATGCTCGTTATAGGATTGACCAAAATATCCTTCCCACTCTTGCTCATGCTACTACTTGGGATAAATCTATCCCCCGGAAGGTCAATGTGTTTATGTGGAGGCTTTCCTTGGACCGACTCCCTCATAGATTGAATCTCTCTTCGCGTGGTATGGATATTCCGGCCATCTCTTGTCCTTCTTGCAATGCCAATGTTGAATCTGCTAATCATGTTTTCTTCGAATGCGACATTGCTACCGATATGTGGAAGCTCGTTTTTAGATGGTGTGATATTCCTCTTTTTCAAGCTTCTTCTTGGGATTCTTTCAATGATTGGATCATCTCTTGGCATGCTTCTAAAGAGAAAAAACACAGGTTCTATGTTATTACTACTTCGGTTCTTTGGTGGCTTTGGAGATACCGAAATAGCGTCACGTTTAACTCTCAACCGTTGAGGAAAAGTGATCTATTCGATAATGTTCGTTTCTCTTCATTTTCGTGGCTTCACAATAGGGACCATATGAAGTTATCTTGGAATGACTGGCTTATGTATCCCCTTTCGATCACGCGTAATGGCAATGGTTAGAGCTGCTTTTGGTTTTTTCCTGAAGCTGGCGTTCAAGTTCGCTGGGTTGGCGTACCTGTACGCCAAGGTTTTTTCGTTTGGCATCTTCGTCGGTTTTGAGGATGGTTCTTCTTTTCATCCTTCTCTCGGGACTTGTTTGGGGTTTCATCAAAATCCATCCCGAAGTGAAAACCGGTGGCTCGGCCTCCGGGATGGGGGGTTTTTCTTTTGCCGAAGTGAAAACCGATCCGTCGGCCTTCGTGTCAAAAGTTTTTTCATCCCTTTTGATTCCCTCGCAGTTAAAGTCTCGGGATTTTACCATTTTTTGATGTTATGTAATGTTATATGGCATTTCTTTTTGTTGACCTATTGTACTTTTAGTTTTAGCGTCTTGCTAGAACTTTTTTTTATATTTTTACCTTCTTTGACCTGACGTATTTTTAAATAAAACAACAGCAAAAAATATAAAATTAAATCGTATCTAAAACTTACAAGCCAATATAAACAAACTATTTATATGTAGATTCAATACATAACCATAAAATATAGTAGAAAAAGAAGATCAGATTCAAAAAGTAGCATACAGAAGTTTATCTCAAAAAATTTCCAAACAAAAGAATTCTTAAAAACATGAGGATAGGAGTTTGTTGTTGCAAAAAATTAATAGAGACGGACAACGATGCTAGTCAATAGGGGTGGTACATAATGATTTAAAAGACCATTCACACCGAAACATACTTACATATTAAATGAATGACGCAAATCGTTTGTGACGAAAAGGATGGCCTCAAGAGAGCAGCTTCATCTTCAAAAGTTAAATCTTCATATTTTTTTTACACATGTTCAATATTTACTATCATAAACAAAAAATCAAAGTAAGCAAACAAACTCTAGTAAAAATATAAAAATAATCAAGTCCAGTTCCAAATTACACATAACAAAGAAATAACAACCTTTCTGTCCATAAATTTGCAGAATCTTTACACACGAAAGAAAATATTACCCGCATGACAAGATATATACAGTCCGTTTTTCTTAACATGTAGATCTTTAAAAGAAATTAAAATATTAAGGTTGAACCTATAGTATCGGATCCGGTGGATCCAAATGACGGAGGCAAAGGTTGCAGTTTTTGAATGAGGGTCGTGGTGTGTTTTTTAGGTTGTAGAGAGGAAAGGGAACCGTGTTTCTATATTGTGTGAGTTTTGTCATGTATTTGTATTAATAATATAGACGATGGTTACTAATGTTGATATGGGCTTTTTAATACAATTAAATGCGTTTTGTTTGAATGCCCGTTACTAGTTAAAAATGAGTGATTTATTAAAAGTTTTAGCGGAAATTACAAATAATGAGCTAATGAATAACCGTGAGGTTGTTACCATTAGAAATCAATTTTTGAAAGGGTGTATTAATATAATATTAAAGGGATGTTATAAGTCTTTGAATAAGAAATGTTTTTTACTTAATTCTATTTTAAAAAAATAGGCTAAATACTTTATAAAGTATTGTGATATATTGTTCTGGTATATACAAATCCCCTATCACGGTTGGGGACAAAAGCAGCACAAAATTTTTGGGCTATTTACGCCTGTTTGTTTAGGCTGTATTTCACGGTTCGGCATGGCTCCAGATCTATAGTCTCTATCATATCATATACATTCTTCTTCCATCCTCTTCCCTGTACACTTATAACAACAGAAATAATTCAAGTGTCCCTTCTTCCTGGTACACTCATAAGCACCAAAATAAGCCAAGCCTGCCTTCCTCTTACTTAATTTCTTTAATCTAAATAATATTTTCTAAAAAATAACATCTCTTCTAAACACACACACACACACACACACACACACACACACACACACACACAAACAGCCAACCCCCTCGATCTTTTAGGTTTTTCGGCAAAGAGTTGGGTTTTCCGACGAAGCCTATACTGTCTTATTGCAAAACAAAGCATCAATATTTATGTAAGTATTCTAACCTTAATTCTTAAAATTAGTTTCTTTTCATATCTTTTTTAGGGTCTGATTACTTGATCATTAAAATTGAATTGAGGCTTTGTTTGGATACACTTATTTTGTAAATATAAATGCAATTGACACCATTTAAAAAAATCTATTTAATTTTTTTTATGAGGTTGTTTTTTTAAGCTTATCTTTCTGTCTTATAAGCTTACTTATTGCCTGTTTTTGTTGTGCCATCAGGAACTGCTTCTGCTTATTTGAGATGATGGCCGACGGTGAGGCTGAGATTTTTATTATAATTTTGAAAAATCCGAAAGTGCCGGTTTTACTGCTGGACTTGAGTGCGACCCAAATGTTTGTCGAAATTGCTTGATGAGGTAAAGAGCTTCGTCATTTATTTTAGTGTAAAGAAGGTGGTCCAAGATTTTTATTGAATTTGAGAATTATGAGACCATAGTTTTTAGCTTTAAAACTAAAAATATGATTCTTAAGTTTTTAACCAATTATTTGGGACGTGGATCAGCATACAAGATTTGCTACTGTTGAAGAGGATTGAAGGAGACGGTGATAGTTGTCGTACGAATGTTGGTTCAGGTGCGGTGATGGTAAACCACTTTTCCTCACACATTGAGTTCAGTGTAAAAATAAACACATTACATGTATATATTAGTTAGAGCTTGCAATAAGTTAGACTAGCCGAATCAAAAGCGGGTCAAATAGGTTGAAACTTACCGAATGTGTTCAATTAATGAAGTTGTTTTTTTTACTAGCTTATATTCGTAGCTGAGGTACTCAACAGACCCGATAATCCCGCTCAGTGTAAGTAACTCTTATTATTATTATTATTATTATTAATATTATTATTATTTTAGATTGTTTGGATCAGTTACGTGAAGATTTATGTGTAAATTTAGGTGAACAAAAAGGAGTTGGAAGCGAAGTTGGCTGCCGAAGGAATGCTTGCATTGCAAGGTCTTCAACGGTCGAGAATCAAAATGCAATTTGTTGCTGATTGTAGGAATGAATCAATGATCTCGCCTGAGGTTAGAGTTCACATGCTAAAGTTCAGTTTCTTTGTGAATTGTACATAGAAGACCCTAGCTAAGTTAGGAATTTAGTTAGAGTAAACGAAGCGAAGTTACACTGACTATATGCGGCTCGAAATGAAAAACGTTAAAATTAAACAGATAATCACTTGATATTGCAATGGCGAAATTACTTTTTGGTAATCACCAGGCCTTTTTCCGTGTACAAATGAAGTAATGCTGCGTATTTCTATTACGAGTGACTAAGAAAGAAAGCATCCTTTACACATGGGTTTAGGGGTGTTCTCGGGTTGGGTTGAGTCGGGTTTTAAATTTTTTAATAGTGACCCGCAACCCGACCCGATTAAGATTTGGGTTATTGGGTTCGGGCTGGATTTGGGTCGGGTTATATTGGGTCGAGTAAGTCGGGTTATCGGGTTCATAAATCTATTATTGCACTAGATTAACTAATATAGACTTTAAAAATGTTAACACAACAAAAATGAAAGTGGACTGTGATTGACTGAAATATGTGCTTAAATGTGATTCTATATATACACATTTGAATTTGAATGTTGACACTACAAAAATAATAAGTGACGTGTTGAATGTTGACACAAATGTGGAATTATACAGGCTGATTAAGTTTTAAACACCACTTTCTTGGCATCATAAAGGATACCCTTATCAAGATTCACCTCTCCTTTTAAATAGTTGGGTCAATTCAGAGTTACTGCCGAGCCAGAAACTTTGAGCACGTTAACCTTCACACTCAAAATGAAGTTGTGCTCTGGAAACCCGAGAGCTGGACCAGAATAATAAAAGCATCTTTTGACCTCTCCTCGATGGCATCGAGCTGCTTTTGTTTGACATCCACTTCAATAGCCCCTTTTGGCTTGTGGCTGGCATGGATCATGTCAAGGAACGATGAGAAAATCTCCTCAAGATTGGATCCTGAAATGATTTTACCCAAACGAAAATTGTAAGCCAAACAAGATATTAAACGTATTCATTCCCAAATCATATATCCAAACAGCATATTTGCAACAAACAAGGTATTTCTCATTTTGTTTATATGATGAAACACCTATAGCTAGTTTAAGCATCTGATATGTTTAACCAACAGCAAGTCACTATTTAATTCATTTGACGAATAATTATGGCATGCATCTTAGTTATTGTACCATGTATCATTTTGATGTATATATGATATAACTTTTTACTTAAAAAATTGAAATTTAAATGTTTCATTGTGAAAAAGAAGCGCCACATAATCATTTTTCAAATTCTTTGACATATGATATGTCACATGAACCCGTGTGCCATGTTAGTATATACTACTACGAGGTTGGTTTGTTTGTTTGTGTTGTACTCCCTCCGTCCCAAAATTATTGTCCCCCGACAAAAAACACACAGTTTAAGAAAAGTGCATTTATTACTGCTTTCTCTTTCTTACTTTTTGACAGAAAGACAGTTTTACCCTTAGCTATTTAATTAAAGTCTTCTTTAAAGTTTGTAATAATAATTTCAAACAAGGGTAATATAATAAACTTGATCAAACTTCCCTATCTATTTTTAGTAATGGACAATTAAATTGGGACATTCCAAAAAAGAAACGTGGACAATAAAAATGGGACGGAGGGAGTATTTATTTATTAAAATTTCATATAAAAACATGAGGTCTTAATTAATGAGGGAGTAAATTGCATAAATCGTCCCTAAAGTTAGGCCAAATTGCATGTTTCGTCCAAAATGTTACGAAAGTGCAAGGATCGTCCTTGTGGGGAAACCTTTGGTGCAAGTATCGTCCATATGTGGAAACATTTTGAGAAACCTTTTGTGTAAATATCGTCCCCATAGAGACGATACTTGCACCAAAAGGTTTTCCCACAGGGACAATCCTTGCACTTTCGTAACACTTGGGATGAAACATGCAATTTGGCCAAACTTTAAGGACTATTTATGCAATTTACTCTTAATGAGGTCAGTTATATTTCAGTTTTGGCAAATAAATAGTTAACAAATTCAAATTCTTTGCCAAAGTTAATTAGTCACGCATACATATTTGTTTTTAGAAAAAAAGAAAAAGAAAAATTCATGATGATATAATGACAAACCTTGGATGAGTCTCTCTTTGAGAATCTTAGTAGCTAT
>BQNB010108873.1:5459-22870 GCA_026074375.1 Tanacetum coccineum | reverse complement strand
GCAATTGAGACTTTTGGATAAATAAATACTTCAAAGTCTTGACCAACTTCTATGTAAAAGCCTGTTTTATAGGAAGTAGTGCATGTTTAAAACTAATTCTCAAATAATTAATTGTTGGGTTGATAGTTCACCCCCATACACCATTATTACAGTTAGGGTGTTAGTCGGGTCGGGTTGGTAGGGTTCGGGTCAATTCGGGTCGGGTCAATTCGGGTTCAGGTCAACCTGAATGTGAGTAAAATTAAAAAAAAATCTCTTGTTTACTCTTTTAAATAGAAAATATATAAAATTTATATTAAAAAAATAAAGAAATCTCATTCGGGTCAATCGGGTTGACCCGAACCCGAGTTAGCCAAAAAGTTTCAACCTGATATCCGACTCTATTTAGTATTCGGGTTACTCAGGTTGACCCGAATAAAATTTTGGACCCGACTAACCCGACCGGGTCCAGGTCGGGTCGGCCATTTTGACACTCCTAATTACAGTCACATGCTAGTAATTATGCACGTGTAGATCATTTCTAAGCAATGAATTTAAACTTACTATAATGGATGTTTCCTATACGGCTAGACCTTTGTACATATATATGACCAATATATGTGCGCCTAAATGTAAATCTATGTGTTAGATATTAGAAAAAGACTCGGTCACCCCGTGTATTTTACTGTTTATTATAGCTCGCAGTTTAATAGTAAATAGTATGATTTTTGGTATTAAGCTGGGTACTAATACCCGGTATATTGTAAGAACTATATAAGCCTCTTCCAACTTTGGAAGAGGTAAGCTAGTCATTTTACACTTTTCATATTAAACACATTTTCTCTCACTAGATATTCTCTCTCATGTGTTTCTCTCTCTAGAAACTAGCCAAGTTCAAGAATCGACCCCGTGTTATGATATATGATATACCACAAATAAGCTAAAAGCTTTTGAACCTTGAGCTTATTAAGGAAGAATAAGCCACGGTTAGCTTATCTAAACCACGAAAATCGAACACTAAACACCCATTGGCGAGTGATACCACAACTTATATTCCACAATATAATCCAAACACAACAATAAGCAAACCCAAATAAGCCCTTATGTGAGCCGGAAATAAGAAAGAAGAAAAGAGATGAAAAGAACTTGGAATATTAGATTTGAGAGAGAAAGTGGTGAGTTACAAGTGAACAAATGCAACCAACACCCTCTCCTTGTGTGGAGAGGGTTTCTTTTATACCCCTAGCCAACATGTAGGCTTATGGGCTTTTCTACTTGGGCCGGGCTTGGCATAACTTGGGCTTTGAGCCCGAAACACGTACAATATTAGATTACAATCCAAGCCCGTTGAACCCGACTAGCCTATTACTTTACAAGACCCAATTTGACTTTATAAGACCGATAACATTCTTATTTGACTTAATATAATTAAGGCTAACAAAGAAGTTACTGAAAAGGAAGTTAGTGCTGTTGATCCAGTAGTTACTACTGCCAGTGCTACAACAACTGTTGATAAGTTGACTCTGGCTCAGACCTTGATAGAGATTAAAGCAACTAAACCAAAGGCTGTTACAACTGCTGCCACAATAATTACTACTGCTGTTGCTAGCACAAGACCAAAAGCAAAAGGAATTGTCTTTCATGATCAGGAGGAGCAAGCATCTGCATTTACACCAATAGTTTCTTCATCATAACTTCTACAAGCAAAAGACAAAGGCAAGGGAAAAATTGTTGAGCCTAAAAAGCCATTAAAGAAGAAAGATCAAATTGCACTTGATGAAGAATTGGCACTCAGATTACATGCTGAAGAACAAGCAGAGTTGGAAAAAGAAAGAGTTGCACAAGAAGAAGCTAGTAGAGCAGCAATTATTGAAGAACTGGATAGCATTCAAGCTATGATTGAGGCTGATGAGCAATTAGCTGCAAGACTCCAAGCTAAAGAACAAGAACAATTCTCTATTGAAGAAAAGTCAAGAATGTTAATGGAAATGATAGCTGAAAGAAAAAAGTTCTCTGCAACACAAAGAGTAGCAGAGCAAAGAAGTAAACCACCTACCAAAACTTAGATAAGGAATAAAATGTGTGCATATCTGAAGAATATGGGTGGATACAAGCACAATCAGCTAAAAGGAAGGAGTTATGAAAAAATTCAAAAGCTCTTTGACAAAGCATACAAACAGGTAAATTCATTTGTTCCTATGGATTCAGAGGTGGTGAAAAGTAGTGAGAGAAGAACAGAAGGACGTTCTAAAAGACCAAAAGATGAGCTTGAATCTGATAAATCAAAGAAGCAGAAGATAGATGAGCATGTAGAAGCTAAAAAAGATGATGATCAAGAGGAGGCAGAGATGAAAAGGCATATTGAGATAGTTAAAGATGATGAGGTAGCAATTGTTGCTATACCTTTAGCCACCAAACCTCCAATGATTGTTGAATACAAGATTGATAAAGATGGAAGGGTGGGATACTTTAAATTGATAAGAGTTGATGGAAGCTCAAAAAGGTATTCATCAATGATTAAGATGCTTTAGGATATTGATAGAGAAGACTTGAAGACCCTCTAGAAGTTGGTTAAAGCTAAACATGGGAATACAAGGCCAGAGGAGGATTATGAAAGAGTGTTATGGGGTGATCTAAAAATAATGTTTGAACCTGACATAAAAAGTGAAATATGGAGAAATCTACAAGGATACATAATGACTATTTGGAAGCTGTTTGATACCTGTGGAGTGCACTTTGCGAGGTTTAAAAATCTACATATCTTTATGTTGGTTGGGAAAAGATATCCCCTTACACCAATAACAATCATAAACATGCTGAACAAAAAGCTTCAAACTGACCATTGAAATGAGATGTGTTATCAACTACTCAAGCTCATGACAAAGCAGGAAAAGGGTCAATGAAGTGTTTGAATGCACCCTCCTAGTGATGGTGAAGACTTTTAATGAAACTTGAAGATTCAGAAGATGAACATCAAGTTTAGGGGAGGATTGTTGGGATTTAAAGACTTTAAGATATTCTTAGAGTTACTGCTGCTCAGGTATATATTAGTGCTGTCAAGCATAACTTAGTGCTGCTGGTAATACTAATGAAAATTATGCTAAGTAGTTAGTACTGGTAGTATAAAATTTACTGATGTTAGTATAACTAGTATTGTTAGTATAAAGTTACTACTGCTAGTAGAAGTTAAAACTGCTCAGAAATGAAGACTAAAAATATACTAAGTAGTTACTACTGCTAGTACAAAAGTTAGTACTACTAGTGTATGTTAGTACTGCTAAAGTAAACTTCTAAGTAGATAATGCTGCTTGTGCCCAGTTACAACTACTGAGTGATTACTACTGCTAGAAGGATTATGCTGACAGAGAAGGGATAAAGATTGATTAGAGAACAAGAATACTTACGAAGATAAGTATTAGTTATTTGTAAAGAAGGTATGTATAACTTATTTGTTTAAGAGATTACATTTGTTTATAGAAAAGATCATGATAACTTAGGAAAGTATTGTAAGCCTTGTAGGACTTCTTGGTGTATAACAGGAGGTCATAGGGCATAATGTTAGATACACATCTTTGATATTCGTAGCTTTAAGGTTTTGTAAACCCTAACACTATTAAGAGTGTTCGTTTTATTTTGAGGCTGAAAGTTTGGTAATCTGTCTTGTTATTGATTTTGTGTTACTATTTCATTAGAATTCTTCTTAGTATCATTGACTAGATTCCGCATAGTCTTTGATATATTCAATCAAAGTTTCTACCATAGTTGTCTTGGATTTATTCAATACAACTAAGCCTTTTTACAAGCTAAGCAAGATCTATTCAAGTGGGATCAACACAGATGTTTTGTCCAAATTTATGTTGTTTTGTAATTATGCTCATACTCAGTTAAAATGTTAAATAAAATCGTTTCAGTGTGATCATGGTGGTGAATTTGACAACCGCAATCTACATAAACTTTTTACCTCAAATGGAATTCAGTTCTGGTTTTCTAGTCCTAAAACCTCTCAATAAAATGGTAAGTTCGAAAGAATGATACGTACCATAAACAATCTCATTCGGACTTTACTTTTTCAAGCTAAACTTCTACCTACCTTTTGGGTTGAAGCACTTAATATGGCCATTCATTTACTTAATATTCTACCTACAACTGCTATTGATAATGAAATACCTTATACCCGTTTATTTGGTAAAAACCCAGACTACAACTCTTTACGTACATTTAGGTGTAACCTTTACACTACACACAAGCTTGAACCCCGTACCACACCCTCAATCTTTTTGGGACACGCCTCCAGTCATCGTGGGTATCATTGTCTAGACTTAAACACCAATAAAATCATTATCTTCCACCATGTTACTTTTGATGAAATGGTATTTCCATATGGCACGGTTCAACCCACCTCGGCGCCTAACTACAAATTTTTGGATGACTTACCCGATCTTATTACTCAAACCATTTGTTCCGCTCTCATTTCCTGACCTACTGTTCCCCCACATGAACCACCAACACCCTTACCAAATAATACTCCCATTACCATTGAACCTATCCTTCAGCACACGCTGGTCCAATCTTTACCTGCGGCCCAAACTCCACTTGCGGCCTAATCTCCACTGACATCCCAAATTCAAACCGCGACACTTGCGGCCCAACAGTCACCAACAGCCCAACATTCGCTACAAACCAAAGATAATATAATTCCAAATCCTCCTCAAAACACTAACCCCAATCCGGTTTCGGTTCACCTCATGGTCACACGTTTACGTGTCGGGACTAATCGTCTCACTCAACGTTTGAGTCTTCATGTGTCCTCTGTTTCTCCTTTACCAAAATCATACATTGATGCATTTAATGATCCCAATTAGCAAAATGCTATTATATAATGCACTTATTAAAAATAAAACTTCGACCCTAGTGCCTCGACCCGCTGATACCAATATTGTGCGTTGTATGTGGTTATTTTGTCATAAATATTTGGCAGATGGGACTCTTAGTCGCTACAAGACTCGTCTTGTAGCGAATGTTAGTACACATGTAGCAGGTATTGATGTTGATGAGACATTTAGTCCGGTTGTTAAACCGGGGACTATTAGGACTGTTCTTAGTTTGGCTATTTCTCGACATTGGCCGGTTCATCAGTTTGATGTCAAGAATGCCTTCTTATATGGTGATTTATCTGAGACGGTTTATATGTCTCAGCCTCTAGGGTTTCGGGATTCTATACATTCTGACTATGTTTGTTTGTTACAACGGTCTCTTTATGAGCTCAAGCAGGCCCTTTGGGCTTGGTTTCAGTGATTTGAATCTTATTTCACTCGTGTTGGGTTTCATCATAGTCCATGTGACTCATTCAGTGTTTTGAAAGGCTCAAGGCGCACTAAGGCGCAAAGGGCTTATGGAGCTTGAGGCGAGGCACAGATCAAGGCGCGGGCTTCATGAATATGAGTCGCATTAAATTGAAGTAAATTATAATAGTTTAAGCGAAAATTTATAGATTAATGATGACTTAAATAACACTAGAATAATTAATGTATCTAAAAAAAATTAAATAGTTAAACCAAAAATATCAAGCAATGTATCATATTCATGGCATGACGAGATTACGTTATCTCATGCGTAAATTAGAGGGAGGAGTCTGTATGTACAGACACTTGAATTGAACGACCAAACACTCAAATTAATTTATTTATTTAGTTTATATGTAATCTATTATTATCATATGAGGGCAATGAATGTTAAATTCGAAAAGAAAGTTTTAAAATCCGTCACCTTTCCTAGGCGCGCCTAGGCTTAAGGCTCTAAATCCCAAGGCTCTGTACTTTTTGTGAGCATTGTGTATGTGCGGAGCCTCGATCTGAAAAAATCCCTAGAGCTTGAGCCTTAAAGCCTAGGTGCGCCTTAAGGCGCGCTTTTTAAAACTATGGACTCATCATTATTTATTTACAGACAGGGACAGATACTGCTTATTTACTATTGTATGTTGATAATATTGTTCTCATTACTTCTTCTGAGACTTTGTTGCAGCAGATTATTAGGTCTTTACATCAGGAGCATTCTATGACAAATCTCGGTTCGCTTAACTACTTTCTAGGTATTTCTGTTTCGCGTGATTCTTCAGGGATGTTCTTATCTTAGCACAAGTATGCTGTTGATATTCTTGAGAGAGCTCATATGGTTAATTATAATCCCACTCGGACTCCTGTTGATACCGAGTCTAAGCTGGGAGATGATGGTGATCCAGTATCTGATCCGACCTTATATTAGAGTCTTGCGGGTTCTCTTCAGTATCTTACCTTTACTCGACTAAACATTTCTTATGCAGTGCAACAGGTTTATCTCTATATGCATGATCCCTAGGAGCCTCATTTCTCGGCTCTTAAACGGATCTTGAGGTATGTTCAGGGCACCTTAGATCATGGGTTACAGTTGTTTTCGTCTTCTACTACATCATTGGATGCTTATTCAGATGCGGATTGGGCTGGTTGCCCTACTACTCAGAGGTTGACTTTAGGTTATTGTGTATTTCTTGGCAACAACTTACTCTCTTGATCCTCTAAGCGTCAACCGACGCTTTCTCATTCTAGTACAGATGCCGAGTATCGTGGTGTTGCCAATGCTGTTGATGAGACTTGTTGGTTGCGGAATCTTTTACGTGAGTTGCATACACCTTTATCTTCCGCTATGTTTGTCTACTATGATAATGTCAGTGCTGTTTATTTGTCCTCTAACCCGGTTCAACATCAACGTACGAAGCATATCGAGATTCCTTCACGTTATCAGTATGCGGATATTTTCACTAAAGGGTTGCCTTCAGCATTGTTTGAGGAGTTTCGTACCAGTTTGAGCGTCCGGTGTCCTCCCGCTTCGACTGCGGGGGAGTGTTGGCCCGTATTATTATTGTTATGTATATGTATTGGGCTCAAGCCCGTTTATAAAATTATCCATTTATTGTATATTATGTACGATCTATTCAGTTAATGTCAATCAATCATTCACACTTACACTTATGTACGTAATGATAAACACTTTTAGTACGTGCTTAGATAATTAGATGTGGACCATGCGGTAACACTAATTTTGTCAGAAAAATGTTAACAAATCAACGTAACACTAAACGCGATTTTATCCGTAAAAGTAAGAGCATAAGGTGCGGTGGTTTGAGCCAAAGCCAAAAAGTTGTGTTACGTCATTTTGGCCTTTCACTTTCTCTATCACTAATCGATTAAGATAAAACACTACTTTTGGGACCCATCATACTCAATTAAAATAATAAATTAATAAAAACCAATTATATACATATACTATGATTGGAAAGAAACGCTGCCGTTTTGGCATGCATGCTACAGTGCTCGGCCCAATGGGCTCTCACTTTGGGCCGACCCATTTGACATTTTTTTTGTTTTTGTTTTTCTTTATTAGGCAACTTAAAAAAAATTGCTCGGCACAAAATAGGAAACAAAATTACAAAAGTACTTATTTACTCGGATCAAAAAATATCCGCGACATGAGACCAAACACATAAGCTCATATAAAAAAAACCAATTAAACATGGAGACCGAAAAAATAAATACGCACAAAATAATATAAAAAAATTGCTCGGCACAAAATAGGAAAAAATAATACAAAAGTACTGATTTATTCAGATCAAAAAATACCCACGACATGACGCCTAACACATAAGCCCGTATAAAAAAAACTATTCAACATGAGACCGGAAAAATAAACCCGCACAAAATAAATAAATTAAAAAAAAATTAACGCCTCACATAAATTAACGCCCCGCATCAACGCGTGAGCAATCATGCTTAACACATATTTACCAAAATCTCATAAAAAAAACCCAAATAGCCAAAAAAAAAATCCTTTAAACATAAGGCCCAACAAATAAGCCCATATAAGAAAAAAAACAAAGTATAAAACATGAGACCGAAAAATAAACCAGCACAAAAAAAATTAACGCCCCGCAGCATCGCGCGGGCAATCACGCTTGTTAAAACAATGGTAAAAACCAATTAAAACAACAATAAACAAAACACTCCTTTTAGCGCAAGCCAATACCATCACTTGCCTTTGGCGCGAGGGGAGGGAGGATTGCCACGTGAGATTAACGTTGATGAAATATGACCCCATCTTGTGCACTAAGAATGAATATTAAAACGCACTAAAACACATAAACACAACGTAGTAACATTGGTATTAACTTTGGTGTAACTTCGATCAGGCCTACATGCTACCACTCAGTAGAGTAACTTTTGTAAACAGGTAAATGAACGAAAATTTTCTCAAATTATATGAAAAAAGACGATTCTTTTAATTTATATGTACGCGACTTAACCCGTTATTCTCGTGACCGTCCTTACCTTTCTTTGACCACTCTAAAAGGTAACCTTACATATATCACTAATAGAATAAGTTTTGCAAACATGTAGCATCTTTAAGTAGTTGAGCAAAGTTTTTTTTTATGTTATAAGAATATTAAAAGGTGTTTAAAAGATGCAAAGAAGAAATATCTCAAAGGTCCCTTTATAAATTAATTACTAGTAATTGATAACAGAACAAATATGACAGAAAGACAATGCTTTGCTGTTTACAGTACCCACACTTTGAAAAACCGCCATATCTCTCCACTCCATATCCCACCATCTCCATCATTTCTCAACTACCCTCTAATCAATAAAACAAAATCATATATATAATTCCGCACACGTAATCCCCACGCACTTTTCATTTTCTAAAAACACACACTCACTGTGTGTATCAGTTACAATAACAATGGCTGATAGTGAAACCCTAACATACTTACATGGCGACTTATACCTCACCATTATGGAAGCACGTAACTTACCTAACATGGACATGGTCACCGGTCACATCCGTCGTTGCGTCACTTTCGAAGCTTGCCGTAACGGCTCCACCGATGGGAGCGTGTCCGACACGCGCCTACGCTCCGGCCGAAAGAAGATTATTACCAGTGATCCTTACGTCAAGGTGTCGGTGCCGCAAGCGACTGTAGCGCGTACGCGCGTGTTGAATAACTCTAGAAACCCTAAGTGGAATGAACATTTTATTATCCCCTTAGCTCACGCGCTTGAGAATTTGGAGTTTCAGGTTAAAGATGATGACGTGTTTGGTGCGGATGTGTTGGGGACTGTTAGGATTGCCGCCGAGAAGATTAAAATTGGCGAAACGATTTCCGGATGGTTTACGATGGAGAATTCGCGAAAAAAGGACTCTGAGCTGAAGCTGGAGATGAAATTTGTGGAATGTGATAAGAATCCGCTTTATCGGCATGGAATAGCGGGTGATCCGGCGTTTAAAGGTGTCCGGAACACGTATTTTCCGGTGCGGAAAGGGTGTAATGTGACATTGTATCAGGATGCACGTGTTGGTCCTAATATGCCGGAGATTAAATTAGACGGTGGTAAGGTGTTTAGGCATGATTCGTGTTGGGAGGATATTTGTTACGCCATATCTGAAGCTCATCATATGATATATATTGTTGGTTGGTCTGTTTTTCATAAGATTAAGTTGATTAGAGAGCCGACTAGGCCATTGCCGAGAGGTGGTGATTTGACGCTTGGTGATTTGCTTAAGTATAAGTCGGAAGAAGGTGTTCGTGTTTTGTTGTTGGTTTGGGACGATAAGACTTCCCATGATAAGTTCTTCCTCAACACGGTAACGACATTGAACATTGTGTTGTATACTTTTATACTCCGTATTCTGATTGCTTATATCGATTGTTTTATTGCTAATATTATAGAATTATTGTTGATGGGACCATTATTGAATGCCAATAGATAAGAAAAGTTGGTGATGTTTGTTTATAAAAGGATGGTATCACAAATAGTTACTAAAAGTTTCTTTTGGTTGATATAATTGTAACAACTTTAAAGAATTTATTTTTTTAAGAAATTTGGTCAAAGAAGTCATGAATTTGGAAGTTTGCCGACAATAGAAGATATTTGAACTTATTATGCTTTACTTAGCTTCGTATAACACTAGAGTTAGTGATGGCAATTTGATACTCATTGGTTAAACACGGGTTAAGTTGGTTAAATATCTATTACGGGATGGGTCTAGTTGGGTCTCCTTAAATATTATAGAGGAGTCTAATTGGTTATTGATAGAAAGGGCAGTTATATAACAATTACCCAACGGGTCTAGTGGGTCGATTTGATTTTTACTTCCTTTTTTTCACTTTATTCATATTTCACTCAAAAAAATTAAAATTAAATGAAAACAGGCGGGTCAACCCGACCAAAACCCGTCTAGGCCCGGAATCCTTTTTAGACCCATGTTTTCTAGAAGACCAAAATCTCTAACTAGAGTTGTCATGTGTAGAGAAGGGCCAGAATTGGTTAGTCTAGTGATTTGTGAGCATATCTTAGTTAGGGTTATGTAACACATAATATAAATTAAAGAAAAACACTTTAGACATGCAGTTACTTTCTAACAGGATGAACCGTAAGCTCTTCATTACTTGGTTAACGTTTATTTGGCAAGTCATTCTTCTGACCAGATTTGTGGCGTTTCTTTTGCTGATAATTCAAGTTATAAATAGATTAAATGACTATGTAAAGAAACCTGTTTCCATGATTATATCATGTTTTTAATGTATTGTTATCTAATAATGTGATGCAGGCTGGAGTGATGGGAACTCATGATGAAGAAACAAAGAAGTTTTTCAAACATTCATCTGTGACGTGTGTGCTATCACCTCGCTATGGAAGCAGCAAACTTAGCTTTTTTAAGCAACAGGCAAGTGCTTCGCTTTCCTCCTTTCATATCTATTTAGAATGATGTACTTTGTATGGTTTTCCTTTTATCGCTAATACATCATGATTTTTGGAGTTTTCAGTCTGCTTGCATGTATCGTTTGTTTTCAATGTTTTAATATTGCTTTTGTTATGGTTCTTGTGGCTACTTTAGGTTCATAATTTTTTATATTTATCAGGCATATTCTGGTCCCCTCGTCGCTGCGGCGGGATTGGGTATGGTTGTTATTATTGTTGAGCCATATATCCTGTTCCCCACAAAAGAACAATTTTCATGCTTGTAACATAGATTAATGGATCTTCACTTATTACACCGAATATATGATACTTTCTGATAGAACTTTCTTGATGACATGAATATGACAAACCTCAATATGTTATATATACTTCAGTTTCCTGGGTCGCCAAAGTGATTTGCAAGAACCTTACAAAGCTGACCCAGGAACAGAATTTGAATCTATATAACCAAGTATTTTGTATCTACTGAACTATCAACAATTTGTAAGGTTCCTTCTCTGGACATTCTTGTTTCTCCCAATTTGGTACAGTGTCTGGGTCAACGATTACAAAGTTGTTTGGCTTTCTACGAGTACACCTGCTCTACTAGGCCTACTTGGCCTTAATTCTATTGCTCTTTAGATTTCTTTTTCTACATTTATGGGTTCTTAAACCTTTGTTGGTCTGGAATAAAGATTGGAGGCACCTAGATGCTTGAAATTAGAAATCTCATATCTTGATGGTCAATATGCTTTCTTGCGCACTTTCAAAACTTCTACCAAAGGGCTTGTGTCCAATGATACCCCTTGTTATGTGAGAAGCTCCGCAACCAAATGGTTGTGGGTTAAGTCATGCTTAGGACGTGTGAGATAGATTTGTTGTATATAGTTAGCTGCCGTTAAAAAAAAAAAGATTTCAAAACTTTTTGTTATGATAAGCTGGCCTCTTACTGTAACATGAGTACCTTTGTTTAGTTTGGTACTAGTGAAAGAATTTGTGAACCTCTTCTAACTTTGTAATGTGTTTCTCTTGCTGATCCATGTTTTAGATTGTCGGAACTGCTTTTACACACCATCAGAAATGTGTGCTTGTAGATACACAGGCATACGGTAACAACAGGAAGGTTACTTCATTTATAGGTGGTCTTGATCTCTGTGATGGCCGATATGACACACCTGAGCATAGGTTATTTCATGATTTGGACACTGTTTTTAAGGACGATGTTCACCAGCCGACATATCCAGTAAGTGAGCTTTTTGATCATGTTGCCAATTTATGCACTCATTGTTCTATTGTTTTTTTTTTGGTATTGTATTAAAACAAATTGTGGGTTTTCTGTAAGTTGTTGCTAAAAGTAGTTAATCTTTTTTTGTTGGTACTGTTGAGAATAGTAGTCTAACTCAAGAAACAGGAGACTTTCATAATGCACTTGAAGTCCACAATAAAAAATAATTTTTTGAACCCCTCCATGGGATGTGACCTCTAGTACATAAGGAAGTAAGGATGTATTTGCATGGAGCCTAAAGTCAAGCTTGACATATTTTTCTTGATAAGTTATAAGTATATAAATACTGATCTGAACCAAGTCAAATTTGGCAATGTTGGAACCTCGTCGACTTGTTCGGTCAAGGGATTGTTCGTTACCTGAATGGTAAGCTGCCTCACACAGAAAAGTAAGGGATGCAATGATCTCCTGTGAGTATCCACACGTGCCTGCAACTCTGCATATCTATGATATTACCAACACAGATGATTAGGTAAGTTTATGGGGAAGTCTATTAGCAGTTTAGCACAACCAGGTTCGTGGCCCAGGGCCAGTGGACATTTCAGTTTAGAATGTGTAATGCTCAAAGGTGAACTTAGCTGAAGTAACAAGCCCCTATTGGTTGCTACCTTTTAAACTGGAAGTTCCTGCCTTGATTACTTGATAAATATGGTTGTCAAATCTTAGAATTTAGTATGCCAATTGCTGAACATAGCAACCCAAAATCCAGTTGTGAATTTTTTCTTCGTTTCTTATTTAATGTATAAAGAAAGAATACAAGAAAAGGGGACGCTGATTATCAAGCAGTTTTGCGGTTTGGCCATGATTCAGATAACAAAAAATGAATAAAATACATACTAATAAGACAATGATTTTTCTTGTCAATTTAGAGGCGCCTGTATGCCATAGATTATATGACTTATATGACTTATCTAGGATTT
This sequence comes from Tanacetum coccineum, assembly GCA_026074375.1. Classification (NCBI taxonomy): domain Eukaryota; kingdom Viridiplantae; phylum Streptophyta; class Magnoliopsida; order Asterales; family Asteraceae; genus Tanacetum; species Tanacetum coccineum. The sequence continues at coordinate 9,917 of BQNB010108873.1, read as the reverse complement.
GAGGAAATATTAGCAAATTACAAGTTGGAGTTCGAGAATCAGATAAAGAGCTGGCTCAAAGGCTGCTGCAAGATCACGATGAGTTATATCATGTTAGAGGTTCCTGAGGAAGAGTGCCCAGTGGTGTCTGGTAAGCTAAAGTGATTGGTATTTGAGAGTATATTCAAGTGCTTAGCCTTTGTGGTTACAGGAGCACGTCATAGAGGAACAGCCTACAGGATTTCCTTCTCTTCTGTTACAGACTCGCAGGAACATAACACAATTTGTCCCCCTTTACCCAAAAAAGGAAAATATAACAATGTAGTAGTCTTTCGTCTTCACTTCTTTCAGTTGTGATCTGTAGGATTTATGAACATAGCATTGTTCTTCCACCGTGATTTAGCCTTTGAAAGTAGCAAATTAGATCAATAAGCATAAGTTCATATGGAGCTCTTGTTCCTACATTCCGACGTTTAAAAAATTAGAACAATCCTTTACTGATATGCAAAAAACTCACCCCATGCCTTTTTGGGACTTATTTGTCTTCATCCTGTTTTGTAACTGAGTCGTGATACCTGCTAACTACAGTAGCTTTTAATATTTTTTTGGGAACCGCAGTTTTTTACACACCTATACCACCCATCTCACAAATGTCTCCAAGGAGACTTGAGCCCACAACCTCTTGGTCCCTATGCCAAAGGCCTTGGGTCTGCTAAGTATTTTAATCTTAAAGAGTGCTTCTGAAGTTTAATAGTGTGTTTCTTACATATGATTTTATTATTGTTTTTTTTCATACCAGGCAGGAACCAAGGCCCCAAGGCAGCCATGGCATGATTTGCACTGCAAGATTGATGGTCCCGCTGCATATGATGTCCTTATGAACTTTGAGCAGCGTTGGAGAAAAGCTACCAAGTGGAGAGATTTTGCACTCCTTGCCAAAAAAATGACCCAATGGCAAGATGATGCATTGATAAAGATTGAGCGGATCTCATGGATAATCAGTCCCGCCATTCCTGTTCCAAAACAAGGAGATTACACAATAGTTCCTGAAGACGATCCAATATTGCATGTTTCCAAGGAAGATCATCCTGATAACTGGCATGTGCAGGTAACAAAAGGCTGTTCCACATATTTTTTTTTCTGTATGTGACCTCAACGTAGTAAGTAGATCTCATGAGTTTTTCTTTTTCACTGCAGATTTTTCGGTCCATTGATTCTGGATCGGTGAAAGGATTTCCCAAAACAGTTGATGTTTGCGAGTCACAGGTTAATAATCGAAATCCATTTTTATTTATTTAAGCTCAACCATCATCTTTTCTTTAGTTAGATATACCAAATCAATACTTCATATGAATTTTGTACTTTATCTAACTAGTAATAGAGCTCTTAGTTATGTATGTGGTTCTCTTTTTCCTTGTTAAACGACAAATGAACTCACATGCCAATTGGATCAGAAGCCTTTTGGCAATCATGAATATAGGGTTATAGTACTTCACCTTGATCAATGCATGATTTTCATTTAAATATCACTTCATGCAGAATCTTATCTGTGCAAAAAGTCAGGTGATAGACAAAAGCATTCAGACAGCATATATCCAAGCCATCCGATCAGCTCAACATTTCATATATATTGAGAACCAGTACTTTATTGGATCATCATATGCATGGCCTGATTACAAAGATGCAGGTATCACTTGCATTTTTCTTTCATGACATTTTGGTATCACACTTGCTTTTAGAAACATTAAAATGCTTCAGTGATGATGCATGCAAAACATTTTAAATAAGCTTCCTTCATTTTCCATTTTCTTTGCTTTAGTTCAATAGAAAATCAAAGGAAACCCTACACATTTTATCTTGATTATTTTTTTTCTTGTTGATTATTGATTTGAGATTATAAATGAATGCATGATTGCATGAGGACTTGTTAAAGAAATGTCAAACAAATGCTGTACTTTTGTTTGTAAAAGTTGATCTAAACATAAGCTTTTATAGATCATAGGTTGATAGTTACTAGTAGCAGTTAATATATAAATGCGATTAGTTTTGTTAGACATTACATTCAAGTAAAAATGTTTCATCTATTAGAAGGGAAGCATCTATCTTATTCTTTTATGTATGTCAATGTCTGTTGAACCTGCTATATCCATTCCCCATTGTAAGAGCTGAAGGTTAATATAATAAGAAAATTTATTTATAATTCTAAAGTTATTATTTTTCCTTCTTTAATCTCTATTAATTGACGGTTGAATGGAGATTAACAATTGTTGACAAACAAGTTATATATTAAAAGCCGTTTTCCCTGGGCTGAATTATAACATAATTTGTGTGTGACTATATGATGCCTGTAAAGCTACTTTTTATTAACCTCTGTGCACAGTAACTAGCTACAAAATCGTTGTTAAATGGTAGCATGTTTACAGCTTTGGTGTTTTTTTTTTCCAATTATTAGGAGCTGATAATTTGATCCCAATGGAGTTGGCACTAAAAATTGTTAGTAAGATTAGAGCCGGAGAGAGGTTTGCAGTTTATGTTGTCATACCATTGTGGCCTGAGGGTGTACCAGCATCTGCTACTGTACAAGAGATTCTATACTGGCAGGTACTGTTACTTTTTCACCCTCCAAAGTCTGTTTGGACTTTGGATTTGTGTCATGTACAAGCTCTTTACTGCCAATTAAGCATACATAACTAGAACTTACTCTGATGTCATCAGAACAATGTCCAAATACCATTCGTCTTGGCACATGCTAAATCTGGCTTTTCCTTTCATCTGCACCTACTTTTTATGATAATTATCTTGTGCTGTAGTCTCCTAGATAGTTTTCTGGTAGAATAAACATTTTTGTTTATGTATATGACTTCCACACCTTCTGACATACAGAGCCAGTCAATGCAAACAATGTACAGCCTTGTGGCGCGTGAAATCAAAGCTATGCAGCTGGATGCACACCCTCAAGACTATTTAAATTTCTATTGTCTTGGAAAACGGGAAGTGTTACCTGCAGAAATGAGTCAGGAGGCTGCAGATGTGAAGGTATCTGAAAGTACAATCTATTTAGTTATCAGTATCTCTGGAAGAAATTTTTGTTTGCACATAAAACTCAGGCAGTTATTCTAGCTCACATTACTTGAGGTGGTCTTTATCTTCTGTTCTGCCGGGGCCTTTTTATTATTCACTATATTAATTATTAAGGTCTCTTGATTGTTTGGATTGTTTTGGACGCTTCTTGCTCTATTTTGCTTGCGTGTATCTGATTGGTTCAATATAGTCCTGTACATTTTTCTGAAAAGTTTGCCTTTAATATCATAGGTATCCGATTCACAAAATTCAGCGTTTATATATTATGCGCAATGCTAAGGGAATGATAGGGAATGATGAGTTATGTTAAAATCCGAGACTGCTTAACATTAATCTCAAAGATCTTGCTTGGTTCAAAAGAACAGAAAAAATACAGCCATGGGTTCATATCCCCATCATCCACACTTGGGCAGCAAATAAGCGACATCCTCATGGACAGGTGTGCATTCATTTGTCTGTTTGAAAATCTTACCTTTTTATTATCCCAGTTGTAGCCTTGCAAAGCATTTGGCGATTCACAAACAAAGTTCATAGTTTGATTTAAGACTCTATGTTATATGTTTAGACATCAGCATAACCAAAATAAGATAGGAGTGTTTGGGATGTTATTCGGGATGGGGTAGGATATAAGAGATATTTAGTACTAAACATACAAAAACACTATGAACAATCAGGACTGTTTAATAACTCGCCTTAGATTTATCAATGTCAACCGCACATAAAATTTAAATCATTCAGTATTATTTTACTGTTTCTTAAAAGAGTGTTGTTACAGATATATGGCTACAGAATGTCACTATGGGCAGAGCATCTTGGTATACTAGAGGAATGCTACAAAGAGGCAGAAACATTGGAGTGTGTTACTAGGGTCAATGAAATAGCTGAAGAAAACTGGAAAAGATACGCAGCTGATGAGTTTTCAGAATTGCAAGGCCATATTCTAAAGTATCCTTTACAGATTGGTGCAGATGGGAGTGTAGAGTCATTGCCTGGGTGTGAGAATTTCCCGGATCTCGGAGGTAAAATAATTGGAGCTCACTCGACCACATTGCCCGATATCTTAACTACATGATTTCAGAATCCTATTCTTTATGTTCATATGAATGGTATTGGTGTAAAGAAAAAAACTTATGAATTGCGTAGTTGTGAGGTTTGTATTCATCAAGCAAACTTAAGGGAGTGAATAGATGTGCTATTTTGTTGTGCAGTAAGGTGAGTAATGTGATGGTAAATTGATTTAGTTTATTATTAGTAATTTTTTTTTTTTGAATTTTTTGGTGGATTTTCCAATAAAGCGTTTATTGATTTCATACAAGTTTTTTGATCTGCGACGTTAACATGGTTATCAAGATCAAAGTTGATCATTTTGTGTTGTATGAAATAGATATCCATCAACTT
>BQNB010108872.1:3510-14145 GCA_026074375.1 Tanacetum coccineum | reverse complement strand
GTGAAATGAAAAGTTATTTTTAGAAAGTTTAGTAAGTTGCGTTTAAATAAAAAGATTTACCCAAATAAGCTTAGGTTTTCATGAAAATTTTAGGTAATGAAGATAATTAGTAAATAAATAATTAAAAATATATATATATATATATATATATATATATATATAAAAGGGGTGTTCGGCCGGTTTTAGAATAAAGAAAAAAAGGAAATAAAGTTTGATATCAATTAGGATTCTATTAGTATAAATACCAAATTAATAAAACCCTAAATCACTTTTTCTCTCCCCTTTTCCCTTTGATCGCCGAACCATCAAGAAGAAGAAGAAAAAAGATTTTTTTTATCAAGAACAAGTTGGTGATTTAGTGTTCAAGAATCAAGGTTTAGGTATGTTCGTTAACCTTGGTTGTTTAGTTTTCTTTAAATCATGTAACAATTCATATGGTGGATCTTTAGGGTTTTAAAAACTTCTGTAATTAAGGATGAATTAATCTTGCTAGAGCGATTAGGTTTAATTAGGATCATATTGGTGTAAATGGTTAGGGTTAGATCGCGTTAATTTATGATTTTGAGTTGAGCATAATTTAAGGTTGTGCTCAACTGATGATATCTTGATGATAGAAACGTGTTTTATATGATTCAAAAGCCTAAATTGTAGTTCAAAGAGTTTATTTTTCCAAAAGTCCAGCCTTGATTGATTTAGAGTTCTGGAAGTTGGTTAATTATTGGTTACAAGAAAAGTTGTCAAAACAGTAAATACAGGTCAGAATTAGGTCAATTTTAGGAGGGTAAAACCCAAACTTAAAAGTGGAATTAAGATTAGCCAATCAACGGTGGTTAAGTTCAATTTGTATATAAAGAAATCCTAGAATATTAGCCTCTAGTTGTGTGTCTATGTATGGTAATTAGGGCCATACATTTTAGTGTGTAATCAGATCTGAATTGGGACAGTTTTGAAGTTTGATTTTATTTGGGATAGTTGCACAAGTAATGAGTAATTGGGAATCACAAGGTAGTTATTAAACTCATAAATGAACTTAGGTAATTTTTGGTATAATTTATGAAAGTCAGCATGTAAGGGTTTTAAGAGGCTAAAGTTACATTATAATTCTGCACTTTTCAACAAATTGTAGTTAACTAGTGTAATGAGTTAATGAAGTGGTTAAGGTTGGGCATGGTGTCGGTGTGACCCATGATGGTTAATCACACCCTTAGACATCCATCATATGTATTTTACATGGACTAGAGCTTTTAGCTTGGTCGCGTGTAACCGTGTTTATTTATCTGTATAGTTGCATGATAGGATTTAGAGGCTGCGTTTTGAGCATTCAGGTGAGTTACATAGTCCCACTTTTTACTGCGTTTTAAACTTGGGATGGAAATGATGCAAGTGTTGAAATGAGTTTTAAATTGTTGTGATTATGTGTTAGTGTAAATGCATGGACTATTATGTGACTGATATGAGTTATGTGCTACATTTTATGTGATGTGATATTGATGTGTGCACTAAGTCAGGAGGGTTACTTGCGGGTATCCATGGCTTGTTTAGTGGAAGGTATTGTTTCCTAGTCAGGAGGGTTACTTGCGGGTATCTATGGCCTGAGCTAGAGGGAAAGAGATTTGGATTGATCCAAGAGCGATTGAGGTCGTCTGCTAGGTGTTTGAGTGGTTGATTAGATTGACTTACATGTACTATGTTTGGAATGGCAAGGTGGGTGGTTTTACTTGCATGTACTGTGTTAGGCATGTCAAAGGACATCGAGTGTTAGTTATGAGGTATCGGATAGGTACGCCTACCCAGTATATGATTTGTTGGTTTAATATGATTGGATTGAATTGCATGTTAGCTTATATGTTAGTTAGCATAATTGTCATGCAAAAATATTGTTTTCATAATCACAGTAATTGGATAAATTGTTTTGGGATCGATTGGATATGTGTCTGAAAACCTATGTTTCTCACCAACTATTGTGTTGACGTATAAACATCATTTTCAGGTATTCAGCAGGATGAGATTAAAGTTAGAAAAAGTGGCTAGATGGACCGTAGGCAGCTGGCAAAGTTTAGTTATCTAGATTTTGTTATTTGTTTTAGATGATGAATGTTATTTGTTTTGCTTTGTTAGGATGTATGAATGTTTGCATGTCATGACATTGACATGAACTGCCTTCGTTTCAATGTCAGATACCTTTTGGATTTTGTTGATGTGTTTGGGTATTTTCATGACACTGCGTGTCTACACCTTGTATTTTATGCATGTTTTAGTTTCTCTATATAGAAGCCAATGTGTTGTGATGATTCCCTTTGTCGTCGCACCTCGCATTTCCGCCTTGGCTAGGTGTGACATAGTATAATTCTAGTATTAATATTAGTATAATTTTTAGTATTGAAAATAGTTTTCTAAAAGTAGTTTAAATTCTAAAACCAAAAATCTAAAAAGATAATCAAGCATTTTACTTCAAAATATAAATGTGGTTTTAAATTCAAATCTCAACGTGGATTATGACATCTGGAAGAATAATATTTACATTTCCTAAAGTGATTATTATTTCTTACGGGATTTACTATATATATATATATATTACTCGACACGTTTTGTATGTATCATATACCCAAGATAATTTGTACCTTTATCTTTCTCGAGTTAAGGTTCGAATGCAGTCATACGTGTCTATTCTGTCATTACGGATGCGTACGTATGATCTAGGTCACCTTTTCTGGAGCATTGGTACCGGTATTAAATTATATGAGTGTACCAATAGTGTATTAAATTTTATAACTTGTTTTTGTGATGCCTCCTAAGACCGCATGTAAGTATTAGGATTTGCTAGATAAGAGGCACTAGGATTAACCCATGTTTTAAACCTGTAATTGTTATTATGGTCACATCGACTATATAATTATCCCACACTCTTTCCATGCACTCATTTTTAGTGCAGGATACCCCTACTACAACCCTCTGAGCCTATCCTTTTTAATGGTTCTCGTAATTTTCTGGTTAAGCCAAACTATTAACGAAGAGCATTGTCAACCCTTAAACCAATCGTTACACCCAAATCGCCTTAGCCTACCTTATATGTGCTCACCTTTAGAACATTATTGTTTTAACCCAAGTTAATTATTGAGTACACAGTTGATAAGGCTATGTCGCTTGTAAATACTATTTTGGGACGATTGGGATTCATGGTAGTATTCATCTTATGAAGAATTGGGGAAGAAGTAATTTATTACCCCTGATAGAGCTCAATAAGCTCCATGTTATTTTGATCCAACTCAGATCGGGTCATTAGTTAGATTGTAAATAATCGAGTATGTAAAAGTTCAAGTGTAGGGGTGTATCTATAAACCCCCATGATGTATTATATGTTTAAGCAATGGCAGGGAAAAAATGTACGAAAAAAATATATATAAAAAAAGAGTGAAAAAAATGTACGGGCTGGTCTTTTTCCCATTGGCTTATGTTTATGTTTATATTAAAAGTTATGAAAAGAAAAGAAAGGATTGGTGTAGGAGTTTTGTAGAGTTTGTTTATATTTTGTCCGAGTCTTTGGCTTAGAAACCAAACCAAGGTGTATTCTTATAAATAATTAGCTAACCCATCCACTCCAATTCACCCAAAGTCACGCACTAAAATATTAGCCCATCCATTTTCTGTTTCCATTAATGTTATGCTTACCTTACCACACACAAACCATTTAAAAGACTCTTGGATTAGTAATGAATAATGCTGCGCCTAGCGATGGAAGGTTTGATCATTTACCAAAGCCTTATGGTAATTTATATGCTCTGACAGGTAATGAGTGTTGATTTTCTCTTCTTTTTTGTTTCCCTTTTATGTTTTAATTTATTATACACCCGAGTGAAAGCGGAGAATCTCAAAACCACTTATGCGAGGTGCTTTAGTATATACTTTCCGTGATTTTAGTTACGGGTCTATGAAAGTTGTTTTATTAAAAATAATTTTAAAGAGTAGGTTAAATGCCCCTAATATTGCTATTGTCTAGGTAGAAAAGCCCATTTTCTTGAGGACAAGCAAATCCCAAGTGTAGGGGTATTTGATGAGGTGTTATTTTATACACTATTTCGGGGTCATTTACCCCCTTAAATCATGCAAATATGCCTAGATTACGTGCTTAATCATTTGTTTTTAGGTTTTTAGCACTTGGATGGCTTTTGGAGGAAATACACGTGACTTGGGCTCATTTGGAGAAGAAACGGACAAGATTACAGACCTACACCAAATCTCTTGAAGACTTTTGCAAACAGTGGCTGGAGACGGCGTCGCAGGCATAAAGCGACGCCGTCGTGATCTATATAGTGACGGCGTCAGGAATTTGGCGACGGCGTCAGGACGTGGCCGACTTAAAGAGGATCTAGAATCATCTACGTGGCGACGGCGTCAGGATTGCAAAGCGACGCCGTCGCGTCGACATCTCTATAAATATAAATCTGTTTTTAGGGTTTTATGTGTGTAACTTTGGGATAACTTTGTATAAACCTAGGGAGACAAACCCTAGTCGTTTTAGCTGCTTTATAGGTCATTTTTAGGACCTCAAAACCCTATTGTACTACCTTGAATCCATGTTTTAATCAAGTAAGGTTATTTATCATTAATCCTCCCCTATATAAAACAAGTTTACCTTCAACTAGATCTCCTTGTCAAAACTCTAAAAAAATGACACGTGGCATTTTACCTCATCCAATGACCCATATTCACTTGCCCTTAAAACAATAAAACAATAAAACAAAAAAAACGTCTGTCATTTAATATCACAAAACCAGTTATACTACAGTTCAGCCTCAATCAATAATAGGTCAAACAAAACTCTCCTCCCCAATCAATATGAACGAACCCCTAAACATAAAACCCTCCCCCAAATCCTTTAATCACTGATTTATTCATGCTAAATCAATCATCAATAAAATCAAAATTAATTCATTCAACCTATTCGAATGTTTGATGGTTGTATCATATGTCTAAACAGCTGTCTTTTGGCAATAGGTGTTTGATGAAGGTGTTCATCAACTGTTTGATGAAATGGGATATGATGGGGGGGGGGGGGGGGGGGTGATATTTATGTTTTAGTTTTTATAAAGAGTGTTAGCATTATCTGATTACTTATTCTTGAAAATTGTTATGCAGGCTCTATTGTATCTTTATGATCCTTTTTCGGATATCGTTAAATCAACCATAACGCGAACGGTGAATCAATTTAGTATGCTAGGTTTTGCGAATAAGTTTTGTTCTTTTAAATGTATATAAATGAACAACTACTTTCAAATGTATATGTTATGCGTTTTTTGGGTTGGCTATAAAGTTTTTTTGTTTTCTTGACTTAGTCGATTAAATCTCTTTTATGATGGTTTTGTTGTATTGTAGCAGTTTATGGGTGTGAAGCTTGCAATTATTAAAGGGCATCACACTAAAGTATTGTAAAGGGAATGTAGGTGTCGAGTGGCAAAAAAGTTGTAACACGCAAGTTCATTGGAGTTGTATGATGTGGTTAAGGCATGTATCGGCCATGAGACATTACTCATCCGGAACCTAAAAGGTGATACGAGTTTTGCTTTTTACACACTTTGTTAGCTTAAGTTTGAAATACTATTTATAAACAACTACTATAGATAAAAGTAAAATATTTGTTTACCTAAAACTTCTTACAAACGTGATCTCTAGCTGTAATTGAGATTATAATAAGTATACTCAAGTATTACAGTGGCCATTTTGGTGAAAAATGGATTATATTCGGGTTTTGTAATACATTACAAATCGAAGTTACAACCTAAATGTCATTGTATAGCATGTATAAACGTTATATTCAGTTAAGTATAAAAGTGAAGAAATGGGGTCGGGATTGAATGATAGGTCGATATGAAACAACTCGAAAAATAAATAGCCTCTTAACACATATAAAGCTACCAAGTTGCCTCTGGATTTAATCATCATTTCATAACCTATTGTAGAGTGTATCTAAAATCTTTACTTAATCATAACAATCCAACATGTAAGTTAAAGTAGTTTACTAAGTCTATGAATGAGCAAGTCCCGGTTTCAAAAACATGCGAAATACCACTGTTAGGTGAGTTGTAGTCTTAAAGTCCATAGGAAATTTTATTTCAGTATATGCATTTTGAATTTGTTTTCTCCTTTTGCAGAATATTTTTCTTCGATAAGATCCACTATATGTTCAAGGTTCTTATATTGAACATGTTCACATTTACCTATGCTTTATAAAGCTTTTATTTGGTTAATTTTTTTTATGTCAAAAGACTTTTTATCACTATAAAATGTTGTATGTCTGCATATGCACACACTTAATTATATAGAAACGCTTTACAGTCGTAGTGCATACAGTGATGATATTTGCTTTTGGCCGGTAGAAAATATATTGTATCATTTGGCACATATGTGAGGTTGATTCCGAACAAATTGTGGTAGCACAATTTCTTATGCGTTTGCCGAAATATCTTTGTAGTTTTTATTTATCACATTTAATTACTGTAATAGAATAATTTGTTAGAAGGGTAGAAGGTTGGGTTGCACTAGAGAGATCAATGAAGCTTTTAGTTCCTGGTCGCATGATGCATTAGACAAAGTTGTGGCCGCTTTGGATAGAGATCCCTTTGTAGGTGAGTGCTTATATCCCAATTAATCTGCTTGAAGGTTGCGTGATTTTATTGTTATCTTTTTAGTTGGTTGCTTTAGTTGAACCATGAAACAGTTGGTGGTCGGTAGCTTACAATAATATTATCTTGCATGTATAGCTTTTGAGAGTTGAGTAACCAATAACTACAACGTCAGAGGAAGAAATTGTTAATTAAGGACATGTAGACTAACTCAAAGGAGGAGTCTAAATAAATGTGAAAAGCCTTGGCAAGGCTGTGTTTGTCAAAGTGCAACTTGAACTCCAATATGCTTTCTTTTTTACTTTTGTACACGTAGTTCCAAAAATTATTTTTAGTAGTGCTTTATAGTAGTTTCAAAAAGCAAATGGCGGAAAGCCAGGAAGTACTGTCTTTTGAGGCAACTATATTGAAGCTTATGGTAATCGTGAAGATTAATTATATTGTAATAGAAAGTTATAAAAAATATCGCTTCAAGTGCATGCCCTTTTGTATATTACTGTAACATTGATCTCATCTCATTATATTTATTTTGTATAAATTATTATTTGACCTTCTGAAATCTCATAGTTAACGATATATATAATGGCGATTAAAGGTAACAAGAGGTGTGGGTTAGGCAGGTTGGGTAGATACAGGTGGTTTGGTTGAACTGGGAGTACGGGACATGTCGGGTTGACCCTGCTAACAGTTTTGTCCATTATTTATACGTAATAAAATGATTCACAAGGTTGTATGCATAAAAAAGTAGACTTGGGTGCCTTTATTTAGGACTAAGGGTGTACTGTGTAACTGGGCAATATGTGTTACTCATTTTTTCAAATACATTGACGAGTTTTTCCATCATAATTCTTTTCTTGTGCTCACAGTTACACATCAGTTGGAAGCATTAACGACACGGTTCTGAATACATTACTATGCGTCAATGATTCAATTGCAGTTGTCAAACAATAGTTCAGCCCCACATATAGGCTTTCTGATGGAAGATTTGAAAGAGGAGGTAGAGCAAGAAGGTTATCTTCAAGCGTCGTTAATGACCAGGTATGTGGACCCACATCAGTAAGAGTCCTCACTCCTCACAACCTCCATTGTCGCCGTGAGTAATGAAATTCTGTATGTTTTTTAATTAGGGAAAAACTTGAGATCGTATCAAGAAGAAAACCATTAATATGATAATTTACTTTATACATGATTTTGTTAACAAGAGATGCATGAGAAATGCAGTGAAAGGATTATTTATACCTTGAGCCGGCGAAACTCACTCAAAAGGTAATTTAACAGCATTCTGAAAGCTTGAATTCATGTGTTTTCGTTATAGCCTAATTGTATAAGATAAATTAAAAACATATGAAAATCCAAACTCACATTTGATGTAAATTAAAAACAATAGTAATATTTCGTAGCATTTTGTAGGAAAATTTTAGGTAGTTATTGATTTCTTAATTGGTAGAATTTTTTAGAGCTTCATTAACTGTTTTCATGATGGAATTTAGCATACTATGATTTTAAATTGATTACTTCAGTTTGTAGTTGCAACAAGGTTAGGAGAATTAGGTGAAAATAGCATGTTACATATATATACATGGCACGACTTCTTGATAGGTGTTTTTGTTTAACAACCGACAACTTTGGTTGATTGCATTTCATCTGCTATTATTTAAGTGCTATTTAATACATTATATCCTTTTTTAACCATATCTAAATTGAGATCTCAATGAATTTTTGTTGCTGATATACATAAAAGGGGTACATGGTGCAATGATTAGGGATAATGTATTATTATATTTTTAGACTTTTAAGCATCTAAAGTTGGCTATGATAAGCTGGGTAGGTTGGCCTGAGTGGGCAGTCGATAGATGTACGGGTCAAAAAAGCGTTGGGTTGACCTTGAAACACTTTTTGGTCACATCTTAATTCCAGAATTTGTATAAATATTTCATGCGTTACTTGATTATGAAAATTTGAAAATAATAGTCTCAATGTTTGGTTGAAATCAGTTTTCGGGGTTACTTTATATCCTCTGACATAACTCTCTATCTTGCCACCTTTATATGTTGTCTTTTATGATGATACGTGGATCTTAATGGTTTAACTTGAACCATTGTTGTTGCAAGCCTGCAACCCTATTTGCATAAAAAATGAATGTTTTGATTTGGATTCGTACACGTTACGATTAATGTTTCGTCATACAAAAGTCATGGCTAATCATTCAAGTAGGTGATAATCTTAAGTTAAATTGTCTAAAAGAATATGTTTGCTAAAATTGTTTTCTTTAAACTGAGCCAATAAAATATGAAACAACATTAGTTATTTGTGCATCTGATATGTTGAATGTTAATGATGTTGAGATTGCATATATGTATTTAACACAAGATAAATTTGATTCCCCCTATTGATATTTGGATTATGCTTTTTTTATTGAAGAAAACATGGACTTATGTAACTTATGTATTTTATAGAAAATATTATTGTTTAGCTAACACATTGCAGGACCCAAATGAACTTTCTATATAATGGACTAAATTCTTGATGTTTTTGGATTAATATATGTGAAGTTATTGGCATAAAATTGGATGAATCCAATTTCATGTACATTAAATTGACAAATCTAAAATGTTGAGATAAGAACATCGGTGCTATAAAGAAACTACCTAAGGAATCAAGTAGCAGTCATGACTTTTCTCTCTACTCTAAATATACTAATCTAGAGGGACAAAGAAATTAAAAAGACAACTTTGTAGTATGCAAGATGTAGTATGCATGACAGAGGTGTTACTTAGTGATTTTGGATGCCAAGAAGATTGGAGAGACAAATGTAGTTGTGGTGAGGACTTGAAGTGCCTAAATTCTTGAATTTTCCTCTTGGATTTCATGGCTTTTTGACAGCTGCAGATTCAATAATGTAAAATAAACCATTACTGCATTTTTTTAGCATGTTAAATATTGCTCTTTTGTAATCATATCAAGATTATATTGCATTCCAAATGTATTTCTAGCAATGGCAACTATAAGTTACAATCCATTAAACATACGTTGAGTCAGCTTGTCTTAAAATAAAATCTGTACTTTTATTATGATTATTAAGAATATGACCTTATTTTTCGTTTTAACATTAATGTATCAAATATTCTTCTACTTTTATCTTTTAAAGAATTGTTGAAGTTAGCCGCCCATCGGGCGGGCCTTGAAGCTAGTCATTCAATATGTCTATGTGTTATTTGATTGATTTATCTTCTTGCTTTCTTTATAACATGCAAGGCTAAACCCTCCTTTGTATTTATCTATGATTACATGAAACTTAGATTGTAGATCCTTTTGATGTTGCTTCTTGTTGATGAATGTGCGCGTTAGGCTTTAGAACTAGCCTTAAGATATTAAATTGGCATAGACGTCTAGAGAAACGCGAGTGTGTAGAAAGGATACCATCGGTAATAGTCTTCATACTACCTTACCCCTAATATGGTAGATCCCTCTTAAGATATTCAAATGAATTTAATATACTCTTAGGGGCCTTGTAATAGTCTTCATACTACCTTACTTGTGCATTGCCTTAATGGAATATTACATAGACAGCGGGTTCGTATAATTCGTTCATGACTTAGGAAATACTTACACATATCATCACAAGTGTGACAAAGCAACAGGATTAGGAGAAGCAATCTGAGGAGTAGTGCATGATTAAGTAAATACGTTCGTTTATCATATAAGTTATCACCAAAGTAGTTTAGATTTATTTTATTATTATTAGTTTAATTAGTAAAAATAAACCAACCTCTCAAACATATGATTTACCTGCTTTCTATAAAATAAAAATGCAAAAATAATCTTCTCTCAATCCCGTAGACCTCTGTTAGATTCTGTTCGAGCCTTCCTAACCTATTTCCCTAGAGAACAATAGCAACCCTCGAGTCTTGCCTATACTACACTGCAACGATTAGGTAGGAAGTTATAAAACTTCTTGTTAAAGTCTAACGACAACCGCATCAGTGCCACATCATTGGTATTGAACCTCAATTCA
>BQNB010108871.1:7202-19651 GCA_026074375.1 Tanacetum coccineum | reverse complement strand
AATTTACAACAATAACCTCAAGTCTATACAATATCTTATCACCTATCTTAAATATTTATAATATACAATAATGTCTTTTTTTTGTCATTTCACTAATTAAATTCTTAAATAAGATAATTTACCAAAAACTATAAAAACTAATTATGTAATTATTATGATATCAAACAGCAGAAGCAAACACAAACACACCAAGTTTTATAATTGCATTTTTTAAAAGCTAATTATCTGATTATAATTTTTCAAAACGCATAATCTACTACATTATAAAGCATTTGGGATACTTCCATATTTAGAAAGCCTGAAAATTCAGACTTTTTCTTTTCTGTTTATGGAAATGTCTATTTTTAACAAGAAACACATCCATCTCATTTTATGTAACAAATTTTTGTTATGTGTAATCTTGACCATCCATCTCATTTTAAGGAAACGCATCTTAAAGTGACATGTGTCTATTCTTAATTAAAAAATCACCTTTATTTTTAAATTGAAATATCTTTTTATCTATTAATTTTTTTATGATTTAATTTGACCATATTTTCTAAAATTTTATGCTCTTTAATTCAACATCCATTTTGATATATTTTTATTAATTTTTAGTTTTTTATTTTTAATGCCCTCGAAACCGCTGCTTTGTGCGGGTAACATGCTAGTATTGAATAAGCAATCCTAAACTCACCCTTAATTTCACTTGTTTCCCTAGAGCAGGTGGATAATATTTTATTTGGCCCTTGATGGACAAAGGGCAAACATGAACTATCTTAGTATTTAGGTTAGAATAAGTATGTCTACCCGCGCTACGCTGCAGGACAATTAGTGTGCGTCGTTGTGAGTTGTGTGTGTGTATTGCTGTTGTTTCAAGTGTGATTACTATGCCATGTGTGGACTTGGAGTTTCTTTTTTCATTTGGCAGCTTTGGATTCCTTGTAGTTGGATTCTACAATAAAGAAAAGAAAAAAAGAAGAAATCAAATTGCTGTCATATATGGTTGTTTTTTTCTCTGTAGATAAAAACTAAAATACAATATCAGCATATATGAAAAGCTGTAAGAACCAAAATAATAGCTTTTAAGCTCAAGTCTAGAAGATTTATTCCCCCTTTTAGTGTATTCATGACCATAGTCAACAATCAGTATCCAAACGCCATTATATAACCCAAAATGTAAACGAAATTTTTAATGAATAGGGGCATTACGTTTACCTTTTTATATACTTTCAAAGCACATAAAACACGTCGCATGCTTTAGCTAATATCTGTTTTTCTGCTCACCCTGTGGAAAGCATGTGAACTTGTTGAGAGAATTGCTTAGTGAGCTTTTGAAGCTCCTTCACCTGTATTGATGGTGACATCGACATCGATTGACCCGTGAAGCATGCGAGAAAGGAACCGCATAATGCTTTCACTTGCTGATGATCGCAACATTCTATCATTTGGCCATATTGAGCTTGCTTCCTCAGCCTATACACCAAAAGACGTTAAAATAGGTAAACTTTTAAGATGGATAATAACGGGTCGGGTTAATTCACCAATATTCTTATAGAATTTAGTAATAGTTCCATTATAATATGATGTTCATGATTTTATACATGTTTTTAAGCTGGAAAATTGCCGAAAAGAGACACAAAATATGCCAAAAGTATAGAAAAATGTGTGTTTGTCCATGTGTGTAGGTAATGAGAAGTCAAGTGAAAACGGGGATTCAAGATCAAAGCCGGATCGAAGCCGTCAAGTCAAATTATCAAAAATCAAGTCAAAGCTCAATTATCAAGTGCCAAGGACCAATATTGACAAGTTTCAAGATTACAAGGGCTTATTTGGAAGTTTCTAAGTTCAAGGGACTAATCTTGCAAAAGATAAAAGTTGCTTTTAAAGAGGAAAATAAAAGTTATCAACTACAAGGACTGAGTTTGCCAAATTCAAAAGATGATAACAAAGGAAAATGGGAGCGCTTGGTTTACAAAAACAACAAGGACTGATTGTGACAATCCTTCAAAGATTTAAAAGAGTTTGACCTCTTTTGACCCCGTACCCATCCCCTCCACTTAAATAACTCCTTTTCCCGCCATTTTTTTCTCCACACCACACCACCACTACAGTAGCCTCTCCCTCACCAGATTCCTCCTCCACCCTTATTTCACCTTTACCCACTTGCGTTGACCAAAACAACCTCGTATTAAATCCCTTTACATCATCATGTCCACATGGCACTCTGTATATTGGTCCCATACGTCCGAGAAGACCACGTAGCTCATGGATTGTCTAGACCACGTCAAAGAGTGGATCCTATGGCTCAATTGCAAGAAACGGTTATTGACTTTTAAACGGTCAAGATTGAAATCTGGATAAGCTCTTCTTCAAGCTCTCAAGCTCGAAACTCTCTATAAATAGATTGTATAGGGTCTCATTTGAAATACCTTTTTCTTACCTTTTTCTTTCTTTTCATTTTCAATTGTATTCCTTTTACATTGTAATCAAATTTCCTTTAATTCAAGCTCAATTTAGTTCAATAAGTAGTGTCATTTCATTTCTACTGCTTTCATTAGCTTATACAAGCTCTTTCACAAGCTTTTCTTACAGTTCCATTCAGTTTAGATTCATTTTAATTCAAGGTCAAATCTGGTCAACATTTGGTCAACGAAAGTCAAATAAGCTGATTTTGAGCTTATTGAGGTTTAGAGGCTTTGGAAGCCATTAGGAACACTAAGCTTCTACTCTTGGATAGCTTAGTGTGAAGATTCTTCAATTCAGGTTTCAATTTCCATTTCAATTCTAGTATTTTAGCTTAAAATTGCTTATCTACTGTTCATATAGCTTAGATTGTGCTTATTCTGTCTATTACTCTTAATCCTAGCTTATATCTTCATTTTCTAGCTTATCTAGTATAATTCAGCCTCTATACTAGCTTATTACTCCAATTAGTATAAAACTGTTTTCTAAGTGCATAATAAGCCTCATAGAGTAACTACCTTATTTCTATTAATAAGCTGTCACTTTTAGATCTAAAATAGATTCACAAGCTAAAAATTAGTGAGAGTAGATATTTTGTTTTTCTCAAAAAGCTTTTAAATTCACTTTTCTAGTTTATGAATAATTGGTTTAAGGTCTGTTTGGAATTAGCTGTTTCATATCCAAACACACTTGTTTTTCATTCATATCTTTTTTCCAAGATTTAGCATCAAGTAAAAAAGCTTAAATTTCAAGTTTAGCCAATTCTGATTGGAGTAGATTTCATTTCCCATAAGCTTCTTAGTCTGTCCAAAATTCAGTTGATAAGATGTGTCATAGCTAATTATAAAAGCCAATAGATATTTTGCCATTGGGTGCTTGTTTTTAGAGTTCATTTTAGAGCTCAAATTAGAAGTTCTTAAGGTCTTAAGATGTTTCATTGTATCTGTGCATTTTTAACAAAGTCTGTCAAAACAGTTTTAGTACTAGTAAGTCAGTTTTCATTTTGAAATTAGGATACTCTAAATAAGCTCCAAAATAAAAATAAAAAGCTGATATTTGTAGTATCTCAGGTCTAGTATTGCTAGAAATAGCTAGATTTCTTTTAAAAATCCATTTAGCTACTTAAAAATAAGCCTAAAGTTAGCAGTTTGTTAAGAATTCATCAATATAGTGCTTATTCTGATTTTTGCCTTTACTAGCTTATTTCATGGATTAAGCTAGCATTTTTCTTGTTGATTCTTGTTAAGCAAGTGATTTTAAGCTCTTTTCAGTTTTACAACTTTTTCTGAAATTGCTTTTATAATAAGCTAGGGTCTGTTTTGTAATTTTCTTAAAGAGTAGGGTTTTCTGTTTGTTCTTTAGTGTAAAATCTAGAAATTTTACCAGCCACCCTTTACTTTCATTTGTCCAGTATCAGTCCCTGTCTTTTCTATTTTCTTTTATTTTTCATTTTATTAATATTAGTTTTATAAAAATTAGGGTTTAGTTTTAATAATTGCAATTAAACTATGTAGATTTTATAAAAATTAGGGCTTTTTGTTCCAATATTTTTCTGCTCTTGTTTTTAATATAAAAATCATTTTTCCATATTTTTCCCATTTATTTTAGAATTTTTAGAAATTAAAAAGAGTTAAAATCTTAGAAAATTCATTATAAATAGAAAAATTGTTGGAAAAATATAATTCTTTTATTCTTTTTCCTAAAATTTTCTTTTTAAATTTGTGATTTTTAGGTATAAAATTTGTTAAAAGTAGTGCCTTAGATTTTAAATTTTAGTTTTAGCTCACGTTTTTAATTCACGTTTGTTAATTTTTCGTATTAGTTAAACGTTTTTAATCCTTTAATTGTTTCTATAGTTTAATTGTGCTATTATATTCGTAGTGTAATTCAAAATCCAAAAATCCTTTATCCATTCTTTACTCGAATCCGAATTATTTCCAAATTTCAATTCACGACTTCGTTGGGATACGACCCGAGAAGAAATACTTCCCGGTTAAAAATATACATATTGTGTTTTCTTAAGTGGGATTTTATCCTTTTATTTATCTTGATTGAGAAGTAATTTGGAAAGAATTGTCACGGGATTAATACTATATATATATAAATTTGACTAGTGCTTACACACCGCATACCAAATTTTGGCGCCGTTGCCGGGGAAGACGTGAACGATTTTTGAGGATATTCGTTGAAGTAGAGTTTTGAAGACCCTTCCTTTTTGGAAGTTACTTTGCTATTTTTGTATAAAAATAAAAAAACGTTCATTAATTCGATTCCTATCGAATTAGTTTAAAAAAAAAAATAATAATAATAAACAAATTTGGATACTAGCTATCCATCTTAAACCATTCCAATAAACAACAAAATTAATCGTGAGTTACTTGCGAGGTACGACGGACCTTGACTGCTAGTAGACCTCTCCTCAGAGCCAACTAGACTCATCAAGGTATATTTTGCAACCTCCTTTCAGTTCTTGAGTTGAATGATGCGTTGCTTCTCACGTCTTTAATTTCTTTAAATACCGTATTTAGTTTTCCATCCGTATCACGAGTCGAAATATAGCCATTAAATTAAGGCAAGCGCATCACCTCATCAACGACATTCCGCCGCATTTTGATCAACCTGTATTATCAATTATAACATATATTTGATGAACAAGAATGACATTGCTATCACCTTCTCCAAAACAAATGGTGCCGGATATAGATTCCAGGTTGCTCAAAATTGTCGTCCTCACATTTGCAAAACACATCATTTTCCATCATGGTTTTGTACCTGTTCCATGTGGGCTGACCCAGTAGAACTGGATTCTTCGGTGAGACCAACACCTTAATCTTTCCATGTAGCTGTAATGTGCTCCAATTCCTGTTCATCAATCTCTTCAATCCTGTCCCCTCTAGCCAATCAGCTTGGCTCAGCTTGAATGTGGTAACACCTGTTTCGACTGTTTGCACATCATCATCTCCTCTTGTGATACACACGTAGTCTTTAACCCTTGGCTCCCCCTGCATTTCCCGTCAATAGTGTCCAAATCCCTTTGCAGTTTAAAGCAAGCCGATCCCATTTGGTTTGCACTACCCGGACTGCCTATTGTTTCCTCTACCCCTGCAACTGTCATCGTCCTTTGAATTTCCCTAAACTTGCCTTGACGGAATTGTCGTTGTTATACCTTGGTATGGTAATCATTCAGATCTTTGTTCCTGTAGTTTGAAGAAGTTCGAAGGTTTTGTATTTAGGGTTTGTTACCAGCAATCTTAAGTACTTAGCAAGTGAGTGCCAACAAATAAAAATAAACTGAATAAACAAAAAAAAAATTTCTTTTTCATATCCTTCTCCCTCTGAGCTTGTTCGGATCACGTCTTTCCTCAGCAAACTGACTCAGATTGAGGAGTACCTAAGTTTGCGAACTCTTTGCCTTTGTGTCCCTGGTAAAGACGCACTTGGACGTGGGAAAGAAAAAAAAAAAGGGATTGCCTGTAATGAATGGTGCATCGCTCTTTGAGGATTTGGTGCCTGATAGTAATTAACTGAATATGGTTTAGCACCTCAAGAAGTGCTAATGATTTGCACTTCTGGCCAATCTCATCAGAACTGATATCAATAACTTCTTTGAAACTCGCTTCAGAACGTCAAACAACCTGTTGATATGAGACTGTGTCTATTTCCTGTCTCTGCTTGACAACCGTCACAAATCTCACCCATATCAGTTGAAGTTGTAGAAGAAATTGAACATTCCACGAATGCATTTGGTTAAACTTGCAAGTTGTTTCCTTGTCAACTCATTCATCAGTTTATAAAACCGGGAGTAATAAACTCCAATGGATTCTCCATCTGGAGAAGTAAATTTCCCCAAATTCCCCAAAAGTAGATTGGTCTTTGACTCTTGTAGTTTCAAACGATTTCACCATGTTGTAGCCTTTCCAAATGGCTTGTCCACATCTCCTTATCTTGTTTTTCAATGCATCAACAGTTGAAATAAATTTCATCTCAATACCATTCAAAATTAAAAAATACTTCCTTTTCAGCTTGAAAGTAAAGTTTTGTTTCTCTTCTGCTGTCAAGTTGTGTTGTCTCACAGCTTCTTCAAGAGCATCTACCGTGGTATAAAAAGTTTTCTTGCTGCTTTCAAAACTGCTGCCATGAGTACGGTTGTAGGCATATAAGGACCTTCAAAGATTGCACTATCCACAGGATATTCACCATTCGATTTAGTGTCAAGGAATCGTAAAAAACGCGAATGCCACTGAGAATATCTCCTGTTCTCAAGCATCGTTGAACCATCTTTTTGAACCCAACTGCCATGATATTGTTGGCATTGGTCTATCCTTGTCTGAGGATGTGTTAACTGAGTTACATGTTGAATGAATAGTTATGAAATAAGAAGTGTGAAAGAATATGTATTAATTTTAAAGAGTGATAAGATGTAATGAGTTGTGGTTTGTATGCAAATTCCATGTTCACGTGAATTTACTCGTCTATTATCAAAACAAAACCGATAATGAATTAACGGATTTTACAAGATCACTAGATAAACCGTGCAAGAATTGATTCCGAATGCAACTTTGTTGTGAGTATTGACCAAATTTAAATTAACTAAAGAGGTTCGACATTGTTGGATTTGGGTCTTGTGACCTCCCATCCATGATATTGCAGGTTGCCCCATACTCTTGTGAACCCATGCTATTGTAGGCTGCCCCATACTCTTGTGACCTGACATAATTGTTAATGTAGGCTGCCTCGTACTCTTGTGATCTCACATAATTGTTAGAGATGTAGGCTGCCTCATACTCTTGTGACCTCACATAATTGTTAGAGATGTAGGATGCCTCATACTCTTGTGACCTCACATAATTGTTAGTGTAGGCTACCTCGTACTCTTGTGAATGTCCATCCAAATTAATATGAATGTTGGATTCTTGCCTTGTTTGTCCAGATCTTTTCAAGCTTGCTGTAGTTGATTCCTTTGCATACGAATTTAAAACGAAATTAAGGCTAACATTTACGAAATTTAGGGTAACCCAAAAACAAAATATCATTTTTGTCACTTACTTGATGATTTGAAATTGGTTCATGGCATGACGTTCTTGTTTGTCCACGCACACCGCTCCTTGAACATCGTATTTGATTCGGTTCGTCCCCTTGTGATTTAATACGATCTGTATTTTTTGGTCTGCCCGCTGAGCGAAAATTTATGTTTGGTGGCTTAACAACTTACAAGCCATCAGGACACTACCAAGTTGATGGTTCCCCCACCGGATATACCAACTCTTGGTATGTAGAGTAAAGCGTTGTTTTCCTAAACCAACCTAACGCCAATTTACTACAATCAGTGCATCCCATGGTTCTACCAACAGCTATAACATGGCCACATGGTATGCCAAAAAGTTGCCATTTATGACAAGTGCATGAACGAGTAGTTAAATCTACTTCGTGTACTCTTTGACAATCATCCACCTGGTAAAGTTTACCATAGTCAATTCCGTGTACCTTCTAATTAGCGCTCTTTTGCATTCGGTCCATCAATTTATGAGTAGCCCAGTCACTAAGTGTATTAACGGTTGAATCTGAAAAAAATCGTTAATAATACATTTACATAACTATTTTTAAAGAAATTTGGTAAAATTACAATATATACCTTTATATTTCTCGCGGCGAGCACAATACTACTTTTGTAGAAGGGCTTTGTACCACTCTATCAGTTGCATTGTTGGCGCTTTTCTAACATGCCTTGTTAAATTATTTATCGACTCGGCATCGTTTGACGTCATCTAATTGTAGCGATTAGCTGGGCACATTGCTCTACACCATGTTTCAAATCCAGCCTCTTTAAGTTTTTTGTAAGCTTCCGGTCTAAAGCCGCGAAGGGAAGAAAGCCTTCTTTGAAATTCTTCTTGTGTGTATGCTTTGTATGTCTTCCAATATATTGCCTGCATGTTATCACTTTTCATTTTGCAATTCATCATCAAATGCCTACAACAATACCTATGAAATGCATTTGGGAAAATCGATAATCTACGTTCCTACTACCGACCTACAAATAGGCATTACTAACGGTTTAAACCTTAAAGTGGATATGTAAGAAATTTGAAATTGTTTTTGGTACAGGTTTACTCTTTGGTCTCACCTTGAGACACACCTGTCGCAATAGGTACAATTTGGTTGTTTCCATCCATCCCAACCAATACTAAATTTGTGCCTTTGTAAGTCCCCTTCAAATGTGCACCATCGGTTATTAAAAGTGGTCGCATATGTGTCAAGAAACTACGAATCTATTGTGGGGAACAAATGATTAGTTATACAAGAAAGAGGTTATATAAAAACATTGTGGCACAAATAATAACAAAACATATAAATACTTACCGCAAAACCGAAGGCTATGAAACACATTTTAAACCTCCCTTCATCATCTGTCTCAATATGTGTTACCGTTCACTCATTTGCCATTTTTAAATTATAAAAATAGTATGGAAATTGTGAAAACGAATCTAATGGGCAACCCGAATTAATTTCCAAGCCTTTTGTTTTTTCCACCCCATGTTTTTTATAGGTAAAGTCAATATTGAATTCGTGGTTGATATCGTTTATAATATCCTTTGGCTTATAGATCCGACTATAATCTTTTAACTTTGGTGCGAGTAACCATCC
The DNA here is from genome assembly GCA_026074375.1 of Tanacetum coccineum. Taxonomy (NCBI): domain Eukaryota; kingdom Viridiplantae; phylum Streptophyta; class Magnoliopsida; order Asterales; family Asteraceae; genus Tanacetum; species Tanacetum coccineum. The sequence continues at coordinate 10,564 of BQNB010108871.1, read as the reverse complement.
TAACAATTTTTTGTAGCATTTCGGTGATTAGGATTTAGTTGAGTTCTTGAACATGTATAAATGTCGTTAACCGTTCCTAATAACCAAGAATCGCCGTTTTTAGACTTAGACAAAATTAATGGACAATAATTAATATATATAAAACGTTATATATTTAATTATTAAAACACAAAATAAATGTTTAATGGAAGTTAGTAGTTAACGAGGATTGACTAACGATCGTTAAATATTACAAGTAAAGGACTAGAATGAAAAAATAAGTCGGAAAGGTTTCGGAAGCCCTTTTGGGGTTAATTAGCCGATCGGTTGGGCTTTGGGAAACCCAATCCCATACCAACTTGTCCTCCAAGTTATCAAGGCTATATAAACAAGGCTTAGGGTTATTTGTGAATATACTTTTGTGCACTTGCTATAACCCTAAACTTGTTTTCTTTTTCTTTTTCTGGTGCTCGGCCGAATACCCCACTTCAAGGGTTTCGGATTTTGTTTTTCCAAAACAAAATTGTTTGTGTTTTATTTACTAGCATAAGCATTAATTCGGTTATAGTACGTGTGTACAAGAACGAGGTATTAACTCACTATAGTTAATATCTTGGATCGAATAACAAAAAGGTAAGGGGTTATTCATTGATCCAATCATAAACCCTAATTAGGGATTTGATCAAGAACAAAGGTAATCAAGAACGATTCTTGTGCTCGCGAGAATCCAAAGGTATGTAACCCGACCCGGTTAATTATATGCATGTTATTATATGATTTGTTATCGCTTCCGCTATTACGTGCTTTGATGATTTGTTTAGATTATAATTGTTATGTATGCTAAAAGTCAACAGTTTATATCTAACACATATTAAATATTGGTAGAGCAGCCGTCGGTAGAGTAGCCGTCAGTAGAGCATAATGAATCATATTTAATATATTGCTAAAACTTTAACTACCCAAATGGAAATCCAACCTTAAATGAAACATAGAGTAGCTTAAGTACTAAATATTAATGCAACCTTAACTACCTAGTATTATCTTTATGTGCATTTAATAAGCATGAAGTATATCTTTCAAATTGATTTATCAACAAAGAACACCTAAAGTTGTTTAGACATAGAATGTCATCTATAGACACGTATTCAACAACAAAGGATTTGGTTTTTGATGAGTGGGTGTATGTTTCTTTAATTTGTTTCCATCGATTTTTATCTTTTTAAATACATTAATGTTATAATCTAATTTTAATTTCCATCGATTTTTACACAGGTCGTCACATAGGAGTGATGAGATACGGTTTGATGTATACTTTGATGGACGTTTCTTCATGTGTCCGTTAAAGTATGAGGATGAAACAATTCTAGATTTGAGGTTACCAATGTCAAAAAGGTTGTCGTTTAAAGAAATGAACGACCTTTTGTTGGATAAAACAAAAGAAGACATATGGAAGTGGTTTTATTGTAAACCCAAATGTACTCTTGAAGAAGGTTTGACTATTGTTGAAAATGATAGGGACATAGAGAAAATGTTTGAGGTGGTTAACTTGCAAGGGGCTCTTGATATCTATGTTTGCCCTATTCCTCAAGTTTGCCTAGTTGAATACTATTTTAAAAACTTGGATGTTGTTTTTGAGTCTGATGAGGAGGTTACCTCTATATATAGAGGTCATGAAAAGGCAAAGAATGATGCCAGCACTATGTCGTTTGAAGAGATTGTTGCATGGGAGAAAGAAGAACTTCAGTCTCCATCTTACCTAAGATCACCTCATGTTTGGAAAAGTAATTCAGTGGGTATTGGCAAAGGCAAGGTGCTTTTGGATGACTTTGAGATTGTAGGTAATGGCAAAGATAAAGCGGTCTTGGATGACTTTGAGATTGTGGGTAATGGCAAGGTGCTTTTGGATGACTTTGAGTGATGGTGATCAGAATGAAGGAAGCTCATCAAGCTCTAATCTTAATTAGTTTATGACTTGTTTTATGTTTTATGTTTTAATTATGTATTAAGTTGATCTTAACTACGTGTTTAGGATTAACTACGTGTTTAGGATTGTTACCTAATATTATGTTTTAATTATGTGTTTTTAAACTTTGTTGGATCGGGCTTTTGTTAGTCCATGTGTTAAGCCCATTAAACGTTTTTAAACCCAACAGATGCCCAAAACCTAACCAAGGCCCAAAACCTAAAAGGAGGAAAAGTGGACAAGGCCCAAAACCTACCCAAAACATAACAAGGCCCAAACCAAAAAAGACCCAAAACCTAACAAGGGCCCAAAAAATAACAACGGCCCAAAACCTAACAAGGCCCAAAGTATAGTAGAGCATTTTGTCAGTATAGCTTGATCAAATATTTAATAGTTACACCAAACATTTATTAATTACATCATGTAACCACCTACTATAATTTAATGAGATTTCATCTATAAGTTTATAAAACTCACAACCTTGTTTATTTTCAAATAACCTAAAAATGGATTCACAAGAAAGCCAAGGATGGGAATATTTGCTCGATATAGACGACTCTGATCTACAACTTTCAGCCCCTCTCAGTTTTTCACAAACTCAAGAAATGGATAATGTTGAAGAAAAGACGACTAGGATACGAATTCCCGGTCCGGCTGGTATTTTTCAAACAGATAGGATCCGAAAACTACGTAATTTTAAAGATGATCCCACACAAGAGTATATTAGGAAACGTAATTTTGACGATGTGGGCGAGGATGACGATTTTCAAAGTAGTCCATGGGTTAAGGCGCTTGAGTTTATGAATGATCGTGAGGAGATCGGGGGTGGGTGTTTTGGCGATATAGAGAGCTACCTCAAGAAAGGTAAACTTGAGACAGTTGTAGCAATAATCACTTCTTGTAAGCCAAATGTGCTTGGCGATATGAATGTAACACTCAAAGTGGTAGCCTTAATTATATTAATTCAAACAAGAATGTTATCGGTCTTAGAAAGTCAAACTAGGTCTTGTATTGTAATAGGCTAGTCGGGTTCAACGGGCTTGGATTGTAATCTAATATTGTCCGTGTTTTGGGCTCAAAGCCCAAGTTAAACCAAGCCCGGCCCATTTAGAAAGCCCAAGTGCCAAGATAGCAAGGCATGGTATAAATACCCCTTCACCACACTTGGTGAAGGGTGTTGGTTACTTTTCTATAGATTATAGTTGTGTAATGGATTAAACAAGTGGGATAACATGTGGTATCACTCGCCAAGGGGTGTTTAGTATTTGATTGTGTACAAATTCGTGGGTTCTTATTTGTTTTGTTTTGGTTCGAATGTAAAACGCAAGTTAAAACCATATTTGATCTTTATTTCGTGGCTAAAATGGTAAAAGTTGTGTACTTTTGTGTTTAGAACAATCCCTTGTATCACTTATTAAGG
>BQNB010108870.1:0-22871 GCA_026074375.1 Tanacetum coccineum | reverse complement strand
TGTTTTATTCAAAATAAACATTTTGAAATTCAAATTTTCGGACCTAAAACGGCTATAAAAGTTCTAGAAAATTCCCCCTTTCCAAAAGACAAACTAGGGAGCCTCTAGTATAGGGTACCCCCCTTAAATACACGGGCGACCCTCTTAATTTTAAGGGGGCCGCCCACCTATTTAAGGGGATCGCCCATAGACTGACGCTCCTCCAGTTTGTCCTATAAATACTAGACTTTTCCCCACTATTTTCTTAACTTTTGCACTCATTCTTTCTGTTCTAAAATAGCCCACACATCTCACTAAAATCCTTTGATCATTTAATCATAAAGCTTTGTTTCCAAGTGATCCAAGCTTAATTCCTCAAGTGCAAGAGAAGAATATTTCCATCATCAAGTGAAAAAGTATTACACCTTTGTGTATTGTTACAATCTTATTGCATCCATACCATAATTTGTAAATTAATTATATATCTTGTATTTGTGTGTAGTAGCTAGATCTTGGCGATCTTTGTAAGTATAGTTAGATCGTGGTGATCTTACCAAGTAGTGTTAGATAGTTAAGATCTAAGTAGTGTGGTGAAGTAAAGTCTTAAAGTTGTGAAGAAGTCATGAAGTTGTGAAGTCGTGAACAAGTAGTAAAGTCGTGTTGTGATAGATTGGTTCTAGCTAAGATTAGAACTCGACATTTAGCTTTGTGTCCTAAATTCAGTGTAAGCAACGTTGTGTACGGTTTTCTCCGCCATAAGGGAGTTTGTTGACTTAGTAAAGAAAACTCTCTAGTTTGGTGCTCGGGGAGTGAAGTAGGGCGAAGAGGTGCTTCGTTACCGAACCACTATAAATCCTCGCGTTGTGGTTTGATTGTTCTTACTCTTATCTCTTGTCTTACATTATTTATCTTTTATAATTGTTTAGATAAGCATATTGTTTATATTGTGCAAATATTGAATTCACATAAAGTCAAATCTAGAATTTTTACAAACACCTTAAAACCTTAAATTAAAAAGCGGTAAACTATTCAACCCCCCTTCTAGTTTTCCATATGCTTGTAGGTATGTTAAACGAATTCAGGAGTTGCTTACAAACATCAGTAAAACCTGCCCCAGTATCAACAATGTTGATGGAAAATTAGTGGCTGTGACCCCAAAGAACAAGGACAAAAGAGTTATATTCACTAAGCCTGTCACATCTTCAAGAAACACAAACACAAAAACCTCTTCTTCATCGAACTTAGTTTCTAACAAACCTATGTTGTATTCTACAGGAGTAAAACCGTCTATTAGTGCTAGCGGATCAGAGCCATCAGGCAATACAAAGAAAGATAAGATTCAACAAACACCAAGTAGTACTCAGAAGAATAAAGTAGAAGCCCACCCTAGAAAAGTTAAATCTAGTTTGAAAAATAAAGGTTATGTTGTTGAACCTAAAGGAACTGCTCATGTGCAGCATTCCAAGCTTAATGTGAATTCTGAACTTAAATGTGTTAAGTGTAATGGTTGCATGCTTTCTGATAATCATGATTTGTGTGTTCTTGATTTTATCAATAATGTGAATGCTAGTACTAAATCTAAATCTGTTAAGAAAAATTCAAAGAGAAAAGTTTGGAAACCAACAGGAAAGGTGTTTACAAATATTGGATATATCTAGAGACCTACTGGTCGGACCTTCACTGTAGTAGGAAATGCATGCCCTTTAACTAGGATTACCACAACTACTGAAGTGCCCCTTAGGAAACCAACTGCTCTAGATAATGAAACATCTAAACCTGTCGTAACTTTGGTTTACTTACGAAAACCTAGGAAATCTAAAACTAATATTCATGTTAGCAAATCTAAGGCTATTAAATATGTATCTGCTAACAAAAAGGAACCCAGTCAATCTTGGGGATCCATAGTTTCCGATGTTCCATCTTCCTCTCTTGATGAATGCAGGTCGTCCAAATTGTTCTCTGGTATTTGGACTCTGGCTGCTCCAAGCATATGACCAGAGATCGCTCTCAGCTCACCAATTTCATCAATAAGTTTTTGGGTACAGTCAAATTCGGAAATGATCACGTGGAAAAGATATTGGGATATGGTGATTATCAGATTGGGAATGTTACGATATCAAGGGTTTACTACGTGGAAGGACTTGGACACAACTTATTCTTCGTTGGGTAATTTTGTGATTCAAACCTTGAAGTTGCTTTTCGTCAACACACCTGCTTTATTCGCAATTTAGAAGGTGTTGATCTATTGACTGGATCTCGAGGCAACAATCTGTATACTCTGTCTCTTGGAGATATGATGGTGTCCTCTCCTATATGTCTCTTGTCAAAGGCCTCAAAGACTAAGTCTTGTCTATGGCATCGACATCTGTCTCATCTGAACTTTGGTGCAATCAACCATTTAGCTAGACATGGTTTTATTTGAGGTCTCCCTAAGCTAAAGTTTGAAAAGGACCATTTGTGTTCTGCATGTGTAATGGGCAAAAGCAAGAAGAAACCCTACAAACCTAAATCTGAAGACACCAACTAAGAAAAACTCTATCTTCTGCACATGGATCTTTGTGGACCAATGCGTATCGCAAGTGTTAATGGAAAGAAGTACATCCTCGTCATTGTCGATGATTACTCTCGATTTACATGGGTTAAGTGCTTAAGGTCAAAAGATGAAGCACAAGATTTCATAATCAAGTTTCTCAAGATGATCCAAGTGCGGCTGAAAGTACCTGTCCGACAAATCAGAACAGATAATGGAACTGAATTTGTTAATCAAACTTTGCGTGAATATTATGAGAAGGTTAGAATCTCTCATGAAACATCTGTAGCTCGCTCTCTACAGCAAAATGGTGTCGTTGAAAGACGTAATCGTACGCTAATTGAAGCTGCCCGCACAATGTTGATTTATGCAAAAACTTTGTTATTCTTATGGGCAGAAGCAGTTACTACCGCATGTTACACCCAAAATTCACTACAACAAAATAGGTCTAATGCAACCCTTTAAGAGCAACACTTCTGAAAATGGTTGCCTTTTAGTTAACAATAATAATAAAGCAACATTTACATAAAAAGTGTTGCATTTGAAGAGCTATTGCAACATTTTATTGTAAGGGTTGCAAAATTTATAACAAAATGCAACATGTTTAATAAGTGTTGCCTTTTAGAGAGTAACATTTTATTTTAAGATGAATCTTAAGACATTTCCAGTATATTTTGATGAGCTACTGGGATGGCTTTGAACACAGCACTTCAGGACCCCACTTCATGAAATGACTCCTGCGAACAATCAGATTTAGGGGACTCAGTGCTAAACCCTCCCCCCCCCTCCTTCAACACCGTTTGTACCATCTTAAGAACTGATTGGGACTTTTGTTTCCAACCACTATTTGGGATAAATTACTCACCCTACCTTCAAGGTTGATGCCCAACCCATGAAGTCATTGCTTGCCTCCAAATACTAAAGTAGTAGCCTCCAGAACCCGCTGCATTAATCAGTTTCACCGTCCTCAACAACTGTTGATCAGATGCCCCATTTCACCTAATAGTAACTCACAAACAACACCCGAAACTCATCTCCTGTCATTTCCTAACGATTTTGAAGAAGACAGATCATGACTTAGAGTTGCAACACATGAATAACGTTCTGTTCTTTGGTATTCCAATTCTAAACAGCTTCTTCTTCCGATTTATTTCTACAGTTATCCATACTAGCTACTCCTAAAAAACGTCAGAACAAGTTACCAATGACCAAGGATCATCTTATAAAAAACATCATCGTGAATCGAAAGACCAGTTTCCACAGAACTCCAACTTCATAAAACAAGTTTTTATTTTGTTAGCTATGATGCCTTTCTCACATCATTATGAACCTAAAGAACTAAAAAGACGCATTAACTCCAGCATGTTATTAAGCAATGCAAGAGGAGCTCTACATGAATTTGAATGTCTTGAAGTCCGGTGAACTCATTCCACATCCCAATAAAGTGATGGCATTACTTTCAAACGGATTAAATAATAAGTATAAAAACTGATGAAATGGGAGGAATTCTAAAGAACAATGCTCGTTTGTTGCTAGTGGTTACCGGCCAAGAAGAGGGAATTAGATTTTGAGGAATTCCTTTGCTCCAAGTGGCAAGACTTGATGCATTCGAATTTTCCTCGCATATGCGCTTCACATAAATATGGATCGTCTACCAATGGATGTTAAGACGGTCCTCTTGAATGGCAATAAAAAAAAAAAAATTTTTTACTGTGCGAAGAAGTTTATGTCAGTCAACCGAATGGGTTTGTGGATCAAGACAATCCGAATCACGTGTACAAGCTTAAGAAGACTCTCTATGGGTTGAAACAAGCTCCTCGCGCGTTGTACGATCTATTGTCGAAGTTTCTACTCTCTCAGGAATTCTCTAAAGGAACCGTAGATCCTACATTATTCATTAGAAGACAAGGCAAAGATATTCTCCTGGTACAAATCTATGTTGATGATATAATCTTTGCATCTACTACACCTGAATTATGTGACCAATTTTCAAAAATAATGTGTTCAAAGTTTAAGATGTCGATGATGGGAAAATATTACTATTTCTAGGATTACAGATTTCAAAAATTCCTAGAGGCATCTTTTTAAACCAGTCTAAATATGCTCTAGAATCTTTGAAGGAATATGGTATGGAATCTAGTGACCTAGTGGATACTCCCATGGTGGAGAAATCCAAATTGGATGAAGATACACAAGGGAAAGCCGTAGATCCTACACACTATTGTGGAATGATTGGCACCCTTATATATCTTATAGCCAGTAGACCAGACCTAACATTTGTTGTATGCATGTGTGCCCGGTATTAGACAAAGCCTACCAAAAAGCACCTCCGTGCTATAAAAAGGATCTTTAAATACCTACGAGGAACCGTAAATCAGGGACTCTAGTATCCAAAGGATTCTTCTATTGCTCTAGACAACTTATGCATACCGCTGAATACACGCTGGTTGCCACGATACTAGAACAAGAACGAAGTACTTCTGGAGGTATGCAATTATTGGGAGACATACTTAGTTAGTTGGTCATCAAAAAGGTAGAAAAGCACTGTGATATCTAGTACGGAAGCTGAATATATTGCCATGTCTGGCTGTTGTGCTCAAATCCTTTTGGATGAGATCATAGCTTACCAACTATGGCCTTGGATTCAACAAAATTCCAATGTACTGTGATAACAAAAGTACTATTGCCTTATGTTGCAATAATGTTCAACATTCTCGATCAAAGCATATTGACATCAGATTCCACTTCATCAAAGAGTAAGTGGAGAATAGAGTGGTAGAGCTTTACTTTGTCAACACGGAGTATCAACTAGCGAACATTCGTCACTAAAAGCTCTATTCAAAGAAAGAATTTAAATTTTTATCAACAAGGAAACTGGGAATCGCGAAGTTATTACGTCTGAGACACTAAATACAGTTGCAGATGAAGCTAAGAATATGTGGTACCTATTCAAATTATCTTGTATAATAGTAAAAATATTACACACCATAAAAATACCAAAAAAATTTTTTCATTTTTAGAAATTTTTTCTAAAAAAAAAAAACAAAAATATACAATCTTTAAAACAAAAAAAAATTAAAAAAAATATCAAAAGAGGTATAATGGCATGTCTACTGAAAATCGATACCATTTACCGGTCTTAGATAATGTCATTCAATAATGATATGAGCAGTAAATGAAGATCGAGCAGTAGTTTCTCAAATGTTTTCAAAACAAGCCAAAATGGTTTTGCTATTAATTCAATAGCAACCCCGGTCATCAATCCTAAAGTCAAGTATTTCAAAAAGAAAACTTGACCTCTCAACAAGAATTTATTCTCGGGCATGGTCTACTTTATAACCATGCAAAGGCTTGTGTTTACTTTGCAACACAACCCGTGCTTTCTATATTTCAATAAGAGTACGTGTCAGTGCGCTTATGTGTTAAAATCAGAGAAATCTTATTTCATGGTGTTTGTTTCTCAAAAATAAATATTAAGTCATCAGAAAATGCTTTTCAAAGACATTCGACTTCTCAAACAAAGCTGACTACAGCCTCTATAAATAGAAAATGGTCATTGTTATAGAGAGAAAATGTCCAAATATCTTCTTCATAATAATAATGAGCTTAAAAGAAAGAAAAAAAAAGTTTTTTAAACATAATGAATAAGACTTTTTTTAAGTTTAGCTTATGTGTGCCTTACATGTTATGTGTTTATACCTTTAGGGAGTAATTGTGTGAATTCAAGTTTTTAGGTATGTTAGTTAAAACATTAGGGACTTATTTGTGCCTTTTGTTAAACTTTAATTACCTAGTAAAACTTATTAGTGAAAATAAAAAAGATAAGAAACATGAGGGGGCGAATATGTCAAAAACAATAATTGTTTTATAAACACCATCCACCCCACCCGTCTATTTTTACTACACACACACAAACTCACCTCCCAAACCATTCGAAATCGCCATTTACTTGTTCTTATCTTCCTATTGTTATCACGCATAAGGTATAACTAAGGTATTGTTCACCTCACTCCAAACAACTTATATCTCAGTCAAATCAAGTTTTCATGCGGGCTTGATCTCGAAAAGCCCTAATAATCAATTAGGGTTCATCAAAATCAAAACTATATAAAACCCTAAATTAAGTGAGGGGTATTGTTTGCTTTGGAGTGCTAAACACCCATTTAAAGCAGTTTTTCATTTGGACTTCTCATGAATGTGTTCTTGCTTGGTTTAGATGTGAAAAATTTGGGTTTATGTGTATTATTGTAAAAAGCTTATGGGTTTTGAGTTAGGGAGCTAACTTCCATATTCTTGAGATGTGTCTGAGCCATTGGAACTCACCCTTGTTAATAGTTTATTAAATATATGTGTTATTTTGTGTAAAAGTGTTCGTTTCATGTTTGTTCTTGATGATTCTGTGGATTCAAGTTGTTATCATGCTCCTAAGTGTTGTTCTCATGATAAGAGTGCTAAAATAACAAGTGTGAATGCAAAAAATCATGTTTGGGAATTTTTATGAGTGAAGACCCGATCTAGTCAAATCCCTTTGGGAACCAAACTTATCAAAACATTTGAGGACCGATCTAGTCAAACTCTTAAGAACACGATCTAGTCAAAATCTTTAATGACCTGATCTAGTCATTTTTGTTAAGGACCCGATCTAGTCGTCTTCCTTAAGGAACCGATCTAGTCAAGTCCCTTTGAGGACCGATCTAGTTAGACAACTTAAAGACCCAATCTAGTCATTGCTCTTAAGGACCCGATCTAGTCATTGCTCTTAAGGACATGATTTAGTTTTTCTCATCAAGGACCCGATCTAGTAGATTTGTTTAAAGACCTGATCTAGCTGTTCTCATTAAGGACCCGATCTAGTGAATGTTTTTAGGAACTGATCTAGTGAAATCTTTAAGGAACCAATCTAATAGATTTAGACCAAAAACATTTAAGATCAAATTTTCAATTTGAAGGCAAATTAAAACTTAACTTAGCATGCTAATTAAAATCTGTTAATTATGCTATCTAATTAAGTTAAAATAGGCTTAAAAGCAAGGTAAAATCAATGTTAACTAAAATACGACTTAGTTTATCTACATTCTTTACTAGTTAGAAAGACCATGATTCCTAAATTGTCAAAGAAGTTGCCTTAATCCCTTAAGCATATAAGTCTATCTAAGTTGCCATTCAGAGGAATAGATCTTTACAAGTGCTAAAAGTCTTCAAGGTCCTAATACTTAAGGAAAATTTTCACATCATGATAAAACATAAAGTGCTCACATAAAAGGTCTATATAGTTATATATAAACTTGGTTATATAAAAACTGTATTGATTCTTTCTTAAGCAGAACCATGGACATCACAAGAGCTCAACAAATTGCATTGGATGACGCTTTAGTCGCTCCTACCAACCGACTCACGATTGGCAAAAGTAATCTTCGACTAAGTTCAGACCTCGAGTCCAAAGAACCAACTCTTCAAGTGGTGTATGATGTTTTGAAACTCACTCCTTTTTACAAGGCATTCCAGATCACATTTGATGTTCCAGAAATCTACATGCAAGAGTTCTGGGCCACTGCTACAGTTCATCACCACTCGATTCATTTCAAGATGAACAATAAGAAACATATTGTGAATCTTGAGTACTTCAGAGAAATGCTTCAAATATGCCCTAAACTCCCTGATCAGCAATTCGAGGAACCACCCTTTGAAGAAGAAATTCTTACGTTTCTCAGAGATCTTGGTCACAGTGGAGAGATAAAGGTGATAACCGATGTCAATGTCAACAAGCTGCATCAACCCTGGAGATCATTTGCTGCGGTTATCAACAAATGTCTGAGTGGTAAAAGTACCGGATATGACAGTCTTTGACTATCTCAAGCTCAAATCCTTTAGGGCATGTACCATAAGAAGAATGTAGACTATGCCTACCTTCTGTGGGAGGACTTTGTTTATCAAGTAGAGAACAAGAATGTCAAGAGGAGTAATGAGATGTACTACCCTCGCTTCACCAAGGTTATCATCAACTTCTTCATGACTAAGGATCCATCAATTCTTAGAAGAAACAGGGTAAATTAGCATTTTACCAGGGATGACCCAATGTTCACCATGATAAAGGTTGTATCTAGGCATGAGGACACACAACTATATGGTGCAATTTTGCCTGATGAATTGACAAATGACGCCATCAAAGATTCCGAATCCTACAAAGAGTACTATGCCATTGCTTCAGAAGTTGAACCTCCTAAAACAAAAGCAAGTGAAGCAAGCCGGATCTGACAAGACAAAGACTCCTCCAACTGCTAAAGGCAAAAGACTCAAGACTTCAGCAAAGGCGGCTAAACCTGCCAAGAAGAAACAACCTGCAAAGACGTCTAAAGCTAAAGGTCTAACAGTGTTGTCTGAGGTTGCTTTAACAGAAGCTGAACAAATGAAGCTGGCCATAAAAATAAGTCTGATACAAACTCACAGCTCTCGCGCCAGTGGCTCAAGTGCATATGAAGGAACTGGTGGTAAACCAGGGGCTCCCGATGTACCAACATATGAATCTGATGATGAGCAAATCTCTTGGAAGTCCAGTGATGAGGAAGATGATGATGATGACAATGATGATGATGATGACAATAATGATGATGATGACAATGATGATGTTGATGACGATGCTAATAATCAAGATGATGATGGTCAAAATGATAATGGTCAGGAATATGATGGACAAGATGATGAAGGTCAAGATGATGATAATGAGCAGACTGATTCAGACAACGATGGTGATGACTTTGTTCATCCCAAGTTCTTCACTCATGATCAAAAAGAAAGACAAGATGAAGAAGACAATGAAGAAGAGGGTTTAGATCTGAGGGTTCAAACACCTTCTCATTATAAATCTACTAATGATGAAGAAAGTGATGAAGTAACTCAAGGTGGGAATGTTGAAGGAGAAGAACTGAATGAAGAGACATATGAAGAGGAAGAAGTGAATGAATTGTATAGGGATGTAAATGTCAATCTAGAAGGAAGAAATACTAAAATGATAGATGCACAACAGACTATTATTCACGGTACTCACGTAACAGAATATACTCATGTGATCATGACAGCTGCTGCTCCTGAAGTTCAACAGCAGAGTTCTTCTGTATCATCAGGCTTTATTTCAAACATGCTCAACTCGAATCTAATGAATAACTTGAAGCTGAAATACTGACTTATTCATTCAATGAAGCTACGACATCTCATGCTGTAGCAGCTAACCTTTCTGAACTGGAACTGAAGAAAATTCTCATAGATAAAATGAAGAGTAACAAATCAATCCACCGATCCGATCATCAGAAGACTCTCTACAAAGCATTGGTTGACGCTTATGAAAGTGACAAACTCATACTTAACACATATGGAGATACCGTCACAATTAAAAGACGTCGAGATGATCAGGATGAAGACGAAGAACCCTCTACTAGATCAAACCGGGGGTCCAAGAGAAGAAAAGCTGGAAAAGAACCTGAATCAACTAGCGCACCAAAGGAAAAGACATCCAAGTCATCTAGCAAGTCTAAAGAAGGGTCTAAATCTCATCATACGTCTACTGGCAAGTCTGCTCATGTAGAGGAACCAATACACACTGACGAAGACTTAGAAGATCCCGCACGTCAGGAGTTCGATACAGGATTTTCTAAAGATTAACCTGTTGATGAGACCACTCAGCATCATGATTGGTTTTAGAAACCAACAAAACCTCCAACTCCCGATCGTGATTGGAATAAGACTTTGCCTACTGCTCATGGACCAATTCAACCTTAAATCAGCAATCTGGCTCGGAAAGAAGATACTCGTGGCTCATTTAATGAGCTGATGGATACTCCTCTATACTTCTCAGCATTCATGATGAATCAACTCAAAGTGGATACTCTGACTCTAGAATTATTAGCTGGTCCAACATTCGAGCTGATGAAAGGATCGTACAAGAGTCTGGTGGAACTTGAATATTTTCTTGAAGAAGTCTACAAGGCAACTACTGATCAGCTTGACTGGAACAACCTTGAAGGCCAACAATATCCACATGATCTGCGCAAACCCTTACCTTTGATACCTAATTCACACGGTCGACGTGTTATACCTTTGATACCCAATTCCACACAACCTTGCGTATCTAAGGGGTGGTACCTCAAGCCGAACTTATACAACTTCAGTAATGAAGACCAAGGCTGCAGATTATGGGCATGTCAAATGGATTGAAGACCTGGTTCCAAACACCATGTGAAGTCCTGTGCTGGTTATCTATGACAAATATGCACTATAGGGAATCTCTCATTGGGGTCGAAAGCATCAGCAATTCTATGGATTTACTGTTAATAGGGAATCTGCTCATGATGTCTACTCTAGGAACAAAATCATTGCTGTTACAAAGCTTTAGATTGTCGAATGGCATAATTACAAGCATTTAGATTGGATCACTGTTCGTATAAATGATGACAAGCTGTATACATTCAAAGAAGGTGATTACAAGAGGCTTCGCTTACAAGATATAGAAGACATGCTGCTACTTCTAGTTCAAGGCAAGCTGACAAACCTTACTATTGAAGAACGCCTAGCTCTGAATGTTTCATTGCGAATGTTTACAAGAAGCATTATCATCCAAAGGTGTGTGGAGGATCTTCAGTTAGGTGTCGAAAGTTACCAAAAGAAGCTCAATCTCACAAGGCCGGACACGTACAGATCAAATCTCAAACAATTGCCAACATACTCAGCATACCAAAATCCTAGAGGCTTTATATCAGAATAAAGACAAGAAGAACAAATTGATGCGTATCGATGAACTTGACAAATTCAGTGACAATACACTCAACGATGTTCGGACTGCTCTTGATGATATTCTGAAGAGAATCGAGATAAAGTATCTGCCACAAACGTACTAGAAAAGGGTAGGCAAGGGCAGAGCAGGAGCTATGATTAAGGCAATTGATAAACAACTCAAGAACAGAAGGATCATGCGGAACATGGAAAAATTTGTTGGTGGGAGACCGTACGATGGAGACTTTCGGCTGCTGCAAAGGACCATATGATTTATCATGTGATGTCCTCATCATAACAGGTCAAACCTCGTAAATAATTAAAACTTGTTAATTTGTATATATGTAGTGTAGACTTAATGGTGATATTAAAGAGTGCTCGAGTACAAAATTTTGAAGAATTTCTTAGTAAATTCAAAAAAATATCAAATTCTTATACTAAGCATTGTCTTATATAATTCCCTCATAATTTGAGGGGGAGCATTAAAATGTTCCTGTTAGATATTGTGTAACATTTTATCCCCGAACGTTTAATCAATTGATATCCAAAATATCAAGGGATTAACATTTTAGATAAGGGGAGAAAATGTGATTAAACTAAACCTAACTTGTATTGAAATGTGATCATATAAAATGGACTCAATGCACTCTAAACTTAACATGTACTACGATTATGGTGCACATGTTAAGGGAGAGCTTTTAGTGATGATGAAAAACTTTCAAAGTGTAAATCTTTTGATATTTATATCAAACACTTTGATTGAAATTTTCAATGATTTTGGTTTTGATTGAGATGGAATACCCAAACGACCGACCATGTACTTAAATTTATGGAGTTATAAGGTGGTTAGGCATAGGTATTCAAATCACATGATCCAACCAGAACTGGAGGGATCTATCCAGGGATATCCACTAGATAGTGTAGAAGTCCTTAGGTATGATAGAAAAGGAGAAAAAGTGAGAATCGGGAATAATACCGACTGATATAGAGCTAACACTTGAATAAACCCAACAAGGTGTTATTTATGAAGTCTCGAAAAGCATTGAAGGGGTTGAAGAATGAAAAATAAATGTAAGGATAAAGGGTGAAAAGAAAGAAGCCCTCCATACACTTAGGCAGAAACTGGGTCAATACATAATCTGTCAAAAACACTAAGTTGTTTTCTGACATTGAAGATAGTCATGAACCCAGTGACGCTATGCACAACCCTCCCTAGCCACTCAAGGTCTCTCAACAGACTCTTGTTTCATTTCTCACAGAGATTACACGCATTTCTATCAACTTTCTCACTTCGAGTTAGTTGATATTAAAAAGGTGACAGTCTGCTCCATCCTTCGATCACTAAAAACAAAGTGTACTATTGAGTCTATAGCCAAAAGAGATCATCCATAAATCTCATTAGGACACCTGACAAATTATGCTTGCTAAGTCACATAATGTGAATTACAAGATATACATTAAGAGTCCTACGCATTATCCTTGTGATTTTTCTAGAACATCTAAGTGATGCTTAGGTACTCACAGTGAAGATGGAAATCCTGCTTGAGCCAACATCAAACAAGCTAATGGTAGGTGACTTGTACGATTCTATATGAATCGAACGTGTGATAACTGGAAAGAAATGATGGTGCGATTATATAAGAATCAAACGTGTTCCAAGTTATGAATTGATGATTGATGATGAATTTTGAAATGATTAACACTCTTGATGTGTCACAAAACCACTTTAGCAAGTGACACGTCGATTGATTTTCTAATCAATTTTTTATTTCAATCGGTGAGATAGTAACTCGCTGGTTCACTCTTATCATGTTGTCTGTTTTGAGACATTCCGATAATGAGAATAAGATGAGTTTGATGAATATGATACACATGTGTTAGAAAGATTCGATACATCAGCTGGAAATCCTGTCAAAGAGATTCTTCCTAAATTGAATCTACCTGATCACAGGTCGATCCTCATGAATTCGAAGGTTACTCCAACCAAACACGGGCGAATGACAAAGCCATATTCATCCCCCCGCTTTATTGCTAACTATTTTATTTTAGGAATTTATAAAGATGGACATGGAGGTACCTGATCCCAGCTGACTCACAGATTCATAGCCACATATTCATACCCGACCAAAAAATATAAAGACATAATGAAAGCTCAAGTACATGTTTCAAGACTTTTGCTACTCTGATACCGTACGTCCTTCTTGAAGCGACGAAGTGTTAAAGTTAAAGAACTTCAAGAAAGATGCATTATTAAAGCTTTTCAAGATCATCAAATCAAGAAAGGTATGAGCATGTCGGTCCAAAAGTCACAAGTTCACAAGATGGCAAAGTTTACAAGATGGCAAAAAGAGATTATGCTTGGTTGATGATCTCAAGGTGTTCAAGATCACATTCAAGACAAGCTAAGGAACAAGCTCAAGACCTAAAGTCTATGATCACTACATCAATTCACAAGTTAATGATTGAAGCTAAAGACTACGAGCTCAAGACTAAAGTTAAAGCATAGTATGCTAGGATTAAGTCTTTGTAAATTGGAGTGACCTCCCTTAGGGGGAGATTGTTAGAAACACAAAAAGTATCGGTCACTTCCAATAATAGTTAGTCAAAGCCCGTAGTTAGTCAATATAATGTTTAGTAATCTAATAGGGCCAAAAGGCCCATGGAAAGCCCACAAAGCTCCCATGGCCGGCCAAAATAGTAGTATAAATACACCTCTCTATGCCTTGGAGAGGTGGTTGGTTGTTCATTTTTATTATTCACTACTCAAAATACAAGTACTCTTTTATCTTCTTTCTCTCTCTAAAAAGGTTTCATCTAACCACTCTCGCTCAAAAAACAACTCTCTTCCTATTCCATGTATGTTAACAGATTGTTCTTTAATAAGTTTATTTTACAGTTTGCTAGGGCGTTAACGTGTAGAAAGTATGTATTGAGCCTAGTTATTTGATTTTCTATTTTGTACGTTGGAAGAATTTGCACATTGCAAATGGGAATGTATATTATAGTCAAAACTCATATATATTTACTACCATCGCAAATTAAGGTAAGTATCGATAAGAAATGAAAATTACCGAAGTGAATATCCGGAATTATTATGATTGAGAATGTTGATAACCCCTACACCGATTTTCGTAATAAGTGTTATCAAAAAAAATCAAAAAAATTACAAAAATTCCATAAAAAAAGAGAAGGCAAAGTTTGTAAGAATAATCTTTCACAACTACGGAAGAATGCCGAATGATCAATTAATCGTTTGATACAAACGACGATGTAGAGTATTGTAAAAGTGGAAGATATCGCCACTATTGCCTGTAAAGTATGTAGAAGTTTTGGGATAATGGGAAGTTGACCATTACAGGAACCCAAAACATAGGTTGTTGTTATTGATCAATGCTATAAGAATGTTGTAACATATTTATATCTATTATCATGGATAACGTCGGGAAAAAGGTAGATCCTAGCAACTGTATTTAGACTTAAATCTATTTAGGTTTCGTAATTTTATATATTAAAAACAATTTAATTTCCCTATCTAATCATTAACCATTGGGTTTTACGCGAATGATATGTGATCGAGCAGGCAATGTCTATTCCTGTCGTTACGGCCATGTATGCATTCTCTAGCTTCCAATTGGTTATTAATATTGGTGAAAGTCTCTGAAGCTCCAACCCTATAGTACAACAACAATTCCTACACTATTAGCTTATTCAGATGGTGGAGTTTGACATCACATGTGTCCTATCCTGTCGTTAGTATCGGGTGTGTATGTGGTTGCCTTTGTCTCCCTCCTGAGAATAATTGGTACCGATAAAGATTTAGTTAGATAATCAACCTATAGCTTCTCATATAAACCTATATTTACCTTTATAAACTTGTTACTCCTTAGCTTTAGCGGTGGAGATGATTATCCTTGCCAAGCTTATGATAGAATACTCGTTACGACTGAGAAATTAAGCGAATTAGTTACATGTTACCACATAGATTAGTTGAGTGATTTGAGTGTTTTCATCTTCCTATTTCGTGAGGTGTTTGGTTGTGTACTTGTAATAGATCAAATAAATGCTTTAACAGAAAATATCCTAAGGGATACATTTTTATAAACTTCTAAAGGCTACTTGAGGACAAGTAGGATTCAAGTGGGGGGATATTTGATGACATTAAATAACGTCTATTTTATAGCATCAGATGGAGTTCTAGGGGCTTTCCAATTCTTAACAGCTTCAATCTTACTAGGGTCTACATGAATCCCATTGCAATTTATCACATGCCTAAGAAACTACACTTCTCTTAGCCAGAATTCACACTTAGAAAACTTAGCATATAGTTTCTCTTTCTTAAGAAATTCTAAGACTAGTCCTAGGTGCATCTCATGCTCCTCCCGGTTCTTAGAGTAGATTAAGATATCGTCTATAAACACTATCACAAACTTATCAAGATAAGGCCTACAAACTCTGTTCATTAAATCCATGAATACCGCTGGTGCGTTAGTCAAACCAAAGGGCATTACTGTGAACTCAAAATATCCATAACGAGTTCTAAAGTGGTCTTTGGAATGTCATCCTCATGCACTCTCAGCTGATGGTATCCGGACCTAAGATCTATCTTTGAGAAAAACTGCGACCCTTGTAGTTGGTCAAATAAGTCGTCTATCTTAAGGAGTGGATAACGGTTCTTAATGGTCAAATTATTCAGCTCTCTATAATCAATACACGTCCTAAAGGATCCATCCTTTTTCTTAACGAACAATACCGACGCTCCCCAAGGCGATAAGCTTGGTCGAATGAAACCTTTGTCCTGGAGTTCCTTGAGTTGTCTCGACAACTCCTCTAATTCAAAAGGTGCCAAACGATAGGGAGACTTTGCAACTGGTGTTGCTTTAGGAATTAACTCAATTCGAAACTCAATTTCCCAAACAGGCGGCAATCCAGATAGGTCATCTAGGAATACCTTGAGAAAATCTTTCACTGCTACTATCTCTTCTTGTTTCTTCTTATTAGCCTTAGCACTCATTAACTGCCTCATCTTTTCTTCTGGTTTGTCTCCTAAAACCCTAAGCACCTTTCCATCTAGTAGTGGTATCCTTACTACTTTCTCATGACAAATTATCTCAGCCTTATGGTTAGATAACCAATCCATTCCTATGATCACATCAAAACTCCCGCTTCCGAAGGGTATCAAGTTAATGTCAAATACGTAACCTTCTATTTCTAGTTTGCACCCCTTAATAACCTTATCAATCTCTACTAGCTACCCGCTAGCTATCTTAATCTCATAACTAAAGCCTAAATCGCTGGGCTCTATGTCTAACAGAGGTATAAATGTAGTGGAAACAAAACTATATTCGGCACCAGAGTCAAATAAGGTAGTGGCATAATAATCGAGCAAAGTAAACGTACCCGTCATGATGTTCGGGTCCTGGCGAGCTTCCTCTACTCCCAATATGAATGCCCTACCCCTAGCTTGGTTCCCTTGGTTCCCATAACCATGACCCCCATTAACAGCCATAACTTGGTTCTGTTGGTTTCCCTTGGTCTTTGAGCCTGATTCAACCTAGGACAAGCTGACTTGATATGATCGATACTACTACACTTGTAACAGGTTCTAGCAACTGGGTTTCTAGTATTGATGGGGTTCACATTCCTAGGCACCACTCTACAATCCCTAGCAAAATGTCCTGGGCGGTTACAGTTGAAACAAGTATGACAAGGTGTCTCAGGTAACTGGTGATAGCCACAGGCGGTACACTTGGGTGCCGTACCCGTGTAACCTCCCCTAATAGGGTTTGCGATTGTAGCAAAAGCATTTCCCGTTCTTGTCCTCTTGTTATCCCCCTTTTCATTCCTATCCTTACTAGGTTCTCCCATAATTCCTCTCTTTTCGGGGTTCTTTTTTATTGACCCATTCCTAAGGGCTTCATCAATTAATGTGCCAGCTAAATGTACAGCCTTTTGGATGGTCTTTTGCTTTGTTGTTCCCACCATTCCTCAAATTTGTGGAGCAAGGCCATACACATACCTCTTAATCTTCTTACCTTTTGGGGTTACCATGGCATGATTCCACAACTCAGTTTCCAACATTTGCATCTTGTTACTCGGGCAAAATTCCTCCCTAGTCAAAGTCTTAAAGTCTTCCTATGACATACCTACAGTGGCCTCTCGACCCCGTGTGCGAATCTGAGAATTTCACCACGTGAGAACCTTACCAACAAATGAACCACTAGTGTACTTCACTCTCTGACTATCCCTACACTCACTCATATCATGAACTGACTCCATCTTCTTAATCCAACATGTATACACTATAGCACCTCCCTTACCATCATACTCCTTTGGGTTACAAGCTAAGAATTCCTTATAGGTACAACCCCTACGGTTATTGCCTTTAGTGGCATTCCCAGCATCACCTCGGATGTGGTCATTGACGGCATCGCCGTTTTGATTCCTACCAACTCCTTGACCTCTACATTGGTTGCCTACTTGGGCTACAATAGTGGGGAGTAAATTCTGCAACTATTGTACAATGATGGTGGAGAAGTTAGGGACTCCGTCAACACCACCATTCATCTTACTACCCTTACCACCTACTTGGACACCCGGACCATCATTCCTACCATTACCCTGATCTCCAAAATGACCTCTAGTCCTACCACCACCACTACCAGCTCGTCCACCCCGTTCCCCCTCCTCATGATGAGGCAGCAGGCCGGCCATCACTTCAAGTCGTCATCATAGGCGGCATTATCTACACGAGGGAGAACATGGGCAACATTAGGTAGGTGGGACGGTCAACACGCATAGGATAACCTAATATACTATATCACACTATCTGTGGTCCTAAGGTGTCAACACCGATTTGTATGGACGATAATACTAAATATGCGTGAGTCGAGATACGTTCAGAATTACGATGGCCATCGTATTTATACCTGTATCCTTTCCTAGTTGTACTTAATATTAGGCTCACATTTCAATGAATAACTTAACTAATACTATATACCGTATAACCAAATAAGCACGTATAAGTGGAACATCGTGCATATAGATCCTATGACGTAACTATATGCAGGTTCCTAGGTTATAGTCTAGGCCAAACCACATAGTTCTCTATAACCTTGGCTCTAATTACCATTCTGTCACAACCCGTCATAAGCGGAAACACAGAAATGCAACATAATGATCAATCACAACACAAGATACAAAATAGAGAAATCTAAAATGCATAAATGAATAGTGTCATGATGACCATCAACCTTAATATATAACCTTGAGTGATGTCCCAAATCAAGAACACAGCATATAGTCGCTAATTATTACAAACATAAGCCCACAAAGGGGTCCATAAAATCTTATCTTGGTCCTCAAGAAAACAAATCCAAAGCGTACATCAAATGCAAGACTTTTCAAACAAGATTCCTACATGATTCTCTAAAGCCTGCTACAATCACCATACTCTAACGATCATTAACGTCACCTGAAAATGATACTCGAAAACATCAACAATAATGTTGGTGAGCTCGTAGATTTTGACTCAAAACCCAGTCGATGTGTCAATATCTCATAGAGTTGGACAATTATGCTATATGACAGTGAATATATGCAAACCAAACCCATGACTTAGCATCCCCGCTAATCATGTACCAAGACCTAGCATCCCCGCTAGTCTTATTACCAACGCGTACCAACTCTCTTAGGGTCGCAACCCCGATGACATACCACACTTAAAGCCTACCAGCTAGAGCAAATTAGGGTGAAGAACTACATTCCTTTCCATGCCAACCACAGTACATGCAAGTAAGATCACATTACACATATTCACATAGCAGTCATAAGCACATAAATTGTCCCAAAAACAAAACCACGTTTCACACAATTCAGAAAACAATTCAAAACACATTTGAGTATCATTTTCCCCCAACGGAAAAACAGTAAAAAGTGGGCTACGAGAACTCACCTCAAGAAAACTGTCTCCACAGAAATCTCAATATCATACAAGCAAATGCAACAACGTCCGCACACGACCTAGTCCAGTTAATGTCCCATTTTAAATTATTGATTTCCAAAACAGTTTTCATGTATGATGCATAGAGGTTAGACGCTCGTTGTACGGTTATCTTAAACGTTTTAGTGGTGTGATGGTTGACGACATGACTTCAAAATACCATATTCATCTATATCTCAGTACAATATACTTATACTTATACTATTTAAGAAAATAGATAAGTAATATAAGTAAATATTTATAATAAATAATTATAAATATACTTCGATAAGTCCATTCGGTACACTTAGTTACCATAAATATATCGTTTATACTATACGAAATAGAACGTTTATGTTTACTAAACATTTTGGAAAAGTTTCGAGAAATATTATATTTTTAGTCGACTTATTAAAATAATAAAATTTTATTATTAAAATAAAATTTACGTTTTAAGTAAAAATTCTAAGTATAGACTTTTTACAAAATTTCGGCATGACCCATACGTTTATATGACGTTTTTCAAGGTTATCAAACCTTATTTTCAAATAATTTCAACATTTCGACACTTTCCGAACCAAATTCTAAAAAAATCACATTTCGTCATGTTTACCAAGATACTTTCTAAAAACAACCTTCTATCTAATTTCACAAGTACTTTTCACTTACCAAAAGCTCGTCAAAAACTCCCAAAATGACTAGTTAACGCTTATTGTTTTAATGATTACCCGAACACTAGAATCAACCCAAAGTATCACCAATCTTCATGTTTTTGATCAAAGTTTAAAAAATAATAGTGTGTGTGTATGTGTGGATCGGACGAGTAAGAGAAAATTTTCGTGAGCTTATAAGCCAAAATAAGCCCATTCGAGCACATAAATAATCCAAAATAAGCCATATACAAAATAAGCTACATAGCAAATATATGTTTTTCAACCACCACGACCACAATATCAAAACTAACAAAACCTCATATCTTTTCTATTCCATTCGAACTCCAAACGCACCCTATATGTCCATTTATAAACTTTTCGCTTTCGATTTTAAACGATCGGGCCGTACAACTAACATCTATGCATCACTAACAACCCAAAAGGACAAGTAAAATTTAAATTTAAAAGACTTACAAAATGGTCTTCAAAATAAATTTCGACGCGAACCGGACAACCCAAACGTTGTTTAAATGCTAACTCGTGCACTAGAATCAACCCAAAGCTTTTATGACTTCAAGTTCTTAACCAAAGAAATTCAAAAATGTATGATTTGTGTGTGTTGGTGACTTCGGCCGAACCAAGAAAGAAAAAGAGAGAAGTGTGTTTTGATTTTTGTAAAACACATGAGAAGTGTGTGTTTTGGTAGCAAACAAAATCATATATGCCAAATACTAGTACCAACAAGAGACCAAGGTGCTAAAAATAAGCCACCCTTGTCCCCTCCTTGTCTCGAACCGGTTAGGGTATCCAAAGGGTCTCGAGAGTCTTCGTATTGTGTCGGGTTCACTTAAAAGCTCGTAAAACTCAACCGTAAAATATTCTCCAAAGTTAATTAGCATTTTTATTCACCTTAAAAATACTTTTCCAATAATTTAGAGTGTTTACTTGACATATTTCCACGTTACTTTTCCCAAAAACTCATTTGGACATTAACGGACGTGTCGAGACTCGTTTTTCGGCATTTCTCAAAATTCACGGGTCACCCATCCGAAATATAAATAACACAATAATAACCTCTAAGAGGGATTATTATTCATAATAAACCACTATTTCTATAATCCTCATAAAATCACCACCGTCAACACGGTACAAGTTCTAATAAAATTGGCAAACGCCAAATAGTCAAAGGACTAATATTAGAACATTCAAACTCACAAAAAGGGCAAGGGTTACATTCCACCCCCCCTTAAAATAATTTTGCCCCCGAAATTCAACTACTTATCAGCACTAAACATATGCGGGTACTTAAGTTTCATCTGATCTTCACGTTCCCACGTGAATTCAGACCCACGTTTCGAATTCCACCGAACCTTGACGATGGCAATTCTACTCCACTTCAATTTCTTAACCTCTCGTTCCAAGATTTCCACAGGCTCCTCCACGAAATTCAACTTAGCATCTACTTGGATCTCATCCAACTGCACTTGTAGTGTTGGATTAGCCAAACACTTCTTAAGGTTTGACACGTGGAACATGTCATGAACACCATTCAACTCCTCAGGCAAATCTAACCGATAGGCCACTAGGCCTACCTTCTCAATGATCTCAAAAGGTCCAACAAACCTAGGTGCTAATTTCCCTTTCTTCCCAAAGCGTACCACACCTTTCCAAGGCGACACTTTGAGCAAGACATAGTCACCTACACTAAACTCTAGAGGCTTCCTCCTCTTATCAGCATAACTTTTCTGACGATCACGCGCAGCCTTAAGTCTATCCTTAATCTGCGAGATCTTCTCAGTGGTCTCTTGCACTAACTCAGGTCCTATCAACTGACCCTCTCCAACCTCAGCCCACATAATCGGGGAACGACACTTCCTACCATACAAAGCCTCAAACGGCGCACATCTCACACTAGAATGATAACTATTGTTATACGAAAACTCAACTAATGGAAGATGAACATCCCAACTTCCCCCGAAGTCTAGGACGCACGCTCTAAGCATGTCTTCCAAAGTCTGAATAGTACGCTCACTCTGACCATCGGTCTGAGGGTGGTAAGCCGTACTCATGTCTAACCGGGTTCCTAATGCCTCTTGCATTGACTGCCAAAACCTCGACGTGAACCGACTATCACGATCAGATATGATCGAGATCGGCACACCATGCCTAGCAACAATCTCATTCAGGTACAACCTAGCCAATCTATCCATCTTATAATCCTCACGCATAGGTAGAAAATGAGCAGACTTAGTCAATCGGTCCACAATGACCCAGATTGTGTCATGCCCACTACTAGTCCTAGGCAACTTAGTCACAAAATCCATTGCTATCCCTTCCCATTTCCATTCGGGAATCTCAGGTTGCTGCAGCAAGCCAGACGGCCTCTGATGTTCAGCCTTAACCTTCAAACAAGTCAAACACTTACTCACATACACAGCTATGTCCTTCTTCATACCCGGCCACCAATACCTATCTCTAAGGTCATAATACATCTTATCAGCTCCTGGGTGTACAGAGTACTTCGACTTATGGGCTTCGTCCATTATCAGGGTTCTCACATCACCCATCAAAGGGACCCACATTCGATCCAGGTAATACAATGCTTCATCATTCCTAAATTCAATCATCTCATCTAAAACTTTTTGCAATCACGCAGACTCATCAGACGCCTCCTTCTGAGCCACTAGTATCCTATCCTTGATACTTAACTGAAGGGTCATATTCATAGCTCTAACTCTCTTAGGTTTCACTTTCTCTTTCCTACTTAGTGAATCTGCCACTACATTCGCCTTACCAAGGTGGTAACGGATTTCACAGTCATAATCACTAAACAACTTTATTCGGCGACACTATCGCATATTTAACTCTTTCTGACTAAAGATGTGCTGAAGACTCTTATGATCGGTGTATATGACACTCTTTGTCTCATACAAATAATGTCTCTATATCTTAAGTGCAAACACAACCG